>RXON01002071.1:0-81890 GCA_009667805.1 Leptobrachium leishanense | reverse complement strand
TAATATAAGTGGTGATCGTGTTATAGGTTCTACCCCGCACAAACATTACAACTGTTGCGCCTTACCATTTTTCTATATTTATTATTTTGACAACGTATTACTCATAACATTTAGATGCTTTTTGAAGTCATGTTAAAAGTTTACATTTTGATTTCAAAAATTTCCAGCATTTTATCATCCTAGCTATAGAGATGTGCATTCGTTTCCGAAAAATTCAGAATTTGGAACAAAATTTGATAATTCGTAGTTCAGAAGTACTTCCGAATAACGAATCGATACGAATTTGAAACAAAACGTAACGGTATATAAAAACAAATTTATTTCGTTTTACACGGTGTCATCATAAAAGAAAAATTTGAATAATTGATATCAACTATCGAATTGATCTTAACTTAAAAATACAAGTAATAGTCAGCAAAGGACCTTATGAAACAAATTAATTTTGTTTCACTGTTTAATTTGACTAAAATACTAAATCTGTGACACAGCTTAAAATTTAACCCTAGCTTTTCTTTTAACAGCAAAATTTGATTAATTGGGGTTTTATTTAGTGATCCAAAATTTCAAATCGCTCCAAAACTAAATTAAATACAAAACAAAATTAGTTCCGAAACTAAACTAAACAAAACAAATTGTTCAGCCATGCACATCCCTAATCCTAACTTTTCTTGTTAAATATAAATCAGAAGTGGAAACCGTGTTAATCAAAATATTGAAACAAACTAAATTTATCACTGCTATTTTGGGGGAGGAGAAGAATAGGGGGCCTTAGAAGCAGTCAGGGGGGAGGAAGATCTTAATGTCAAGGGGTAGAAGAGAAGAGGGCCGTTAAAGGCAGCCCGGCCCATCCAGAGGTTCAGTAAGGGACCCCTAGATTTCTAATGGCTGCCCTGATTTGACCATTTGGGTAACAAGTTTTTTAGCTGTAGGGGACCTAGCCTGCTCACACTGAGTAGCCTAGTTTGCAGACTTGCAATGGACTTTTCCCTCTAGTGGATGATGAAACTGTCATGACTACGTGCAGCTGTTCCTCCTACATAAAGCAGCATGCCCTGTCACCCAACAGATCTGCTCCCAACACCAGTCTTACCTGCTCCAGAACAGCCACAACACAGGCCAGATAAAAGGTAGAGAGTCCAGCTCATGAACCTAGAAGTAGTGGTGGTGTGCGGGGGGGGGGGGGGGTGAGCATCTGTCATGAGTAACACTACAACAACAAAAAAAGCAGTTTTGCTCATGACAGTGGCATTTTTTTTCTACTAGGCGTGCCACAGGTTCAGCAGGCTCAGTGGGTGCCCAGTTTTCTCTGTTCAAATTTGGCGCTGCATATTTGCAAAAATGTGTCCGTGAGTTCCCTGCATGTGGCTTTGTAATCAATGGCCTCCAGCTTCTGTGATGAGTAAAATCAGAAGTTCTTGTTGACGCTGGAGGCCAACAATCATGTAGCCTCGCTCAGGCAACAAAAGGTTACATCTTTGCAAGCGCACAGAAGAAAGCATGAATGTGCACATATCCTGCAAAATGGAGTAGAAATCTAACGACGCATAAAAATAAAACTACAAATGTGGCATTAGGCATAGGAAAGATTATTCATCTACACAAATGTCATGCTTGTCAACGCGCCTTGGTTAAGGTCATGTTGTAGTCACATTTTTCAGTTAACTAATTAAAAAGTTGAAAAATCGATTTGTGAAGCATTCAGGGGCGGACTGACAAGTAATGGGGCCCCCGGGCAATAGGAGTTAGTGGGGCCCCTTGTGCCACGCCTACACAGTAGGCCACACCCATAAACCCCTCCCATCCTTTCACATTGTTGCGTTAAATTTTTCAATTTTCAACTATTAATTTTAACGAGTTAATAAAATCCACTCAGGCACCCAGCGAATTGGAGAATCCATTGTGCCCCCTCCAGACTTACAAACTGCCACTGCTCTGTTGCGATAGCCGTCACACACTCGTGGCAGCTACGGCCGCGGCACAGAACAATAAAACTCACTCATACACACCGCACATGGATATATATTGCCCCAGCAGCTCACATATGGATATATACTGCCCCAGCAGCTCACACATGGGTATATACTGCCCCAGCAGCTCACACATGGATATATATTGCCCCCAGTAGCTCACACGTGGATATATGTTGCCCCCATAGCTCACACATTGATATATATTGCCCCCAGTAGCTCACACATTGATATATATTGCCCCCAGTAGCTCACACATGGATATATATTTCCTCCAGTAGCACACACATGGATATATTGCACCCAGTAGCTCACACATTGATATATTGCCCCCAGTAGCTCACACATTGATATATATTGCCCCCAGTAGCTCACACATTGATATATACTGCCCCCAGTAGCTCACACATGGATATATACTGACCCGATGCGCGCGCCTCATGTTAGGGGGCGGCATCAATGCAGGGTGCACGTGGGGCCCAGGAAAGCACGCTGCAGCGCCGCAGAACGTCCCTTACAAAACCAGGCCCCCACTGACCCGCGGGCCCTCGGGCAGCGCCCAAGAACCCGATGGGTCAGTCCGCCCCTGGAAGCATTCACACTTTTGGGGGACTAGATTTTTTGCAAACTCGCCCAGCTGAAGTTATACATATCATACATTACATAGATATCAAACAGGACATGAAGTAAGCAGGTTTTTTTTCCACTCGTTCATTCGTCTGCGGTGTTGGGTTTTTCCGGCGGCTGCTCTGCGCTGTGATCGGCTCCTGCTCAGGTTTCTCCCGCGTGTTCAGCGGGGTTAATCCAGATGTTTTTGCGGGTTTCGGTGTGCATTCGCCTGGGTTTTGCGGTAAGTGTTCGGCAGGTTTTCAGCGGCTTTTCTCTGCACTTCGACGGCCCTGTGGTGCTTGCTAAATACCCCGCAGGGTCGCCGAAATGGGATCGCCGAATCAAGCCGAATTGAAGAGAACGAAAACTCACCGAACCTGCGGTGAGTTTTCGATTCTCTTTGAATAACCCTGTATTAACGGCTTAATCCTGATGAAGTAAATTATATTTAAAGAAAATGTAATGTATTAGTGAAGTATAAATGTTTTTTGTTGAAGAGTATAGAATTTGTATTACAACACAATTATTTCAGTTTTTATGAAGAATTTTACTGCAGATCTCCAGGATACAAAATATGTTTTATGTTTATTTGGGTTAAGGATCAATTTCTTAAATTATATTGGGGGGGGGGGGGTTTGGCCACAATGGAAATTTAAAAATTAGTAGGCCCTTATTTAAATTACAACTAATCAGGGCTGACCCAAGCCGCTGTGCTGCCTGGAGCTATGATGAAATGCTGCCCCCCCCCAAAATAGAAAAAAAACCAACATGTGTCATGTAAACGCGTATCCAGAACTCCACAGCATTACAGCTCACAGTAATATGTGGCATGTATCAGCGTGAGTATTATTGCTGTGAGCTCTGTGATACGCTCATATGCACATTACTGTAGTTTTAACGCTGTGGAGCTCTGTGATACAGTAATGTGTGGTGTGTAAGTGTATCACAGAGCTCCACAGCGTTAAAACTCACAGTAATGTGCATGTGTATCAGCGTGAGTATTATTGCTGTGGAGCCTGTGATGCGCTCATATCACACACATTACTGTGAGTTTTAATGCTGTGGAGCTCTGTGATACACACCACACATTACTGTATCACAGAGCTCCACAGCATTAAAACTCACACTCATACATACCACACATTACTGTATCACAGAGCTCCACAGCATTAAAACTCACAGTAATGTGTGGTGTATATGAGCGTATCACAGGGCTCCACAGCAATAACTCATGTTGATACACACTGCACATTACTGTGAGTTTTATTGCTGTGGAGCTCTGTGATACACTCATACACAACACACATTACTGTATCACAGAGCTCCACAGCAATAAAACTCACAGTAATGTGCATGTGTATCAGCGTGAGTATTATTGCTGTGGAGCCCTGTGATATGCTCACATACACCACACATTACTGTGAGTTTTAATGCTGCGGAGCTCTGTGATACACTCATACATACCACACATTTATCACAGAGCTCCGCAGCATTAAAACTCACAGAAAGTGTGTGTTGTGTGAGTGTATCACAGGCTCCACAGCAATAATACTCACAGTAATGTGCAGTGTGTATCAGCGTGAGTATTATTGCTGTGGAGCCCTGTGATACACTCATATACACCATACACTGCTGTGAGTTACAGTAATAACTAATACTGTGAAACAGTAATGTGCGATGTGTATGAGCGTTGAGTTTTATTGCTGTGGAGCTCTGATATGCTCATACACACTGCACATTACGGTATCAGAGCTCCACAGCAATAAAACTCACAGTAATTTGCGGTGTGTATGAGCGTATCCCAGAGTCCACACATCCATCCATGCACACACACAGTCGTACACACAGACACACACACAGTCACACACACACACAGTCACACACACAGTCAGTCATACACACACAGTCACACACACACACAAACACAGTCAGTCACACACACACACACAGTCAGTCACACACACACACACACACACACAGTCACACACACATGGATGTGAGTGCAGGAGGGAGGGGAGTGATGGGAGTGTAGGAAGGAGAGACAGAGACTTTTACTTACCAGCAGGCTCTGTCTGCCGCCATATGCTGCCCAGCGCCTGCTTCTCTCCCTTCACAGCGCTGTTCCCCCCATCTGTGAAATTCGGCATTGCACTTCCGGGTTAACTCCCTGTCTGGGCGCCGCCTGGTGGCATCACTGGAGCATTGCATGGCGGGACATGTAGTTCTAAACTGTTTCTCTGCAATATGTAGTAAACCAGGCTAGAACTACATTTCCCAGCATGCATTGTTCCGGTGATGCCAGCAGGCGGCTCCCAGACAGGGATATAGTCCGGAAGCTCGGCGCGGAACAGCCACTGCGTCGGCCTCCATGAGATGCCGGCACAGCGGCGCTATTTAGCAAACAGTGCAGGGGATCGGCGGCAAAATATGCTGCTCTCCCAAAATATGCCGCCTGGAGCGGGTGCTCTGAACCGCTCCATGGTCGGGCCGGCCCTGTAACTAATTGACAGTCATCTCTAACAACTCAAGCTGAATTAAAAAGTGCTGAAAAGTGTTGATAGGGAAAATGACTCAGAGACCCTCATTTTATATATTAGTGTGGGTTTACCACTTCTTGTGTAAAGGAGGGAAACTCAAATGTACAACGTTCCAACGCAGCACCAACATTGCAAGGCAAGCCAAACACTCGTCCCCATCACTAGCTCTAGTTACCTCCCTGAGTGTTGCGTTTGTAACAGGGTGTAACAGGTAAGAGCCCAGTATGCAGTGATAAAATTGGCAAACAGGCAGGTAAAGGGTTATGGACAAGGGGTTTATTTTCAGTATGTAGAAGACAGGCATGGATAATGAACATGTGAGGATTCAGGAAAGGAGCTACATGCAGCACCAGTTTCTAAGTCTTTTGAACTGGGCTACAATAGTGTAGAGAACACAAAACAGGACCCGATTACCCGATTACCAGTCCTTGTGTATGGGCTCATAATGTGTCACAGTCTGGAATTTCCAGCAAACACTGCAGGGGAGAAAGTACACCGCAGAGACAGAGGAAGCCAGTCTTTAGATGGCAGGTATATAGGAAAAGGCAGAGACAAGAAACTAGCCTCAGGGCAACAGAAATACGGATAAAAGGTAGAAAGGCTGGGTTGGTGTAACGTGGCGTGTGCGGTTCTGGTATGAGCCCAGCAGGCGGCGACACAGAGGGGAGGCCAGACAGGAATCACGCAATGAAGATTCTTTAATGAAACATAAATGGTCCTTAACTGCAGGCACTTGAAAGAACAAAGGAAATATATAAAGTCCAGGGAGAGTTCTTGACTGGAGAGTCTGAGGTTTGTGGGCAATGCAGTCCCAGACTGCAGACAGAGCCCACCAAGGAGAAGTCTGGACAGCGGACAGTGGTACCTTGATCAAAAGGTCAGACGGTGATGAACAATTGTAATCCACGGGTAGACAGATGGGTACTGGATACGTAGGATAAGCTGGTACAGGAAGAGCAGGTTTGCACACAACCAAGTGACCTCAGTCAGGGAGAACAATGCAGACCCACTGCTGGCTGGGTCTCTCTGCCTTTTAAGGAGGCTTAAACACGGATAGGCCTCAGCTGGAAGTCCAGGGCTAGAAAAGGAAGACCCAGGCTGGATCTCCAGGAGCCTGGTCCAGGTGCAGAGCCTGGGTAAAACCTGGACTGGAATCCAAGAAAGAAGAGATCCAGGGCAAAGTTCTTAGATCCAGGTGTGAAAGACAGGTACACGGGGTGGACCGTGACAGTTGGTGTCATGCCCCAGCCCTGGGAGCCTGCTATGGCCAGTCTGGATTTCCATTTACTCCCTGTCTGCGTCCACTCAAGGGTTAACTCCTGTGCCAGATCCTGTGTTTTGCATAAAACCAGGTCACACCCTCCTAACCTCACTCTTTCTTTCTGGTCTGTTCCCTTCCCTAGTTGTCTGAGGTCCTGAGAGCTCCCTCTTGTTTGTTTCAAGTTTCTTTATTTTATCTGCTCTGCCGTGCTTACCAGTGTATATCATCCGCGCTATGTTTGCCTTACCTGTTCAAGTCTTCCTGGTTAGGGATGAGCTGTTCGGTTCGATCAGTTCGGAGTTCGTTTCGAACATCGGCAGTTCGAAAGTGCGCGAATGTCGAACTTTTTGGCGTGTTCGGTTCGAGTTCGATTTTTTTTTTAAAAAAAGTATAAAAAAATGCTTTAAAAATACTAAAAAAATCTAGAAATAAAGAGACTCTTCACTGCAGAATATTATAAGTAATTGTTTATTAGATATTGAATTAAAAACTAATGTCTAGGTGCAAAGATTCTCCCCTCTAAATGACCTGTGCTCTCAAACGGCGTAAACAACAAGTGTTTAATTAGTGTTTGGAAATAACATGTGCTTCTAATTAGTCCGGTCTCATGAATTTGATACGTTGTATGCAGACTGGGAGTGCTAGGTGTCATGTGTGGGTCTGTGATGGCGAGGTTTCCATACATCCTACAAATCCACCACTTCACGGGCAGGTTATGGGGACCTCCTAGGCACGATATTTGAAGAAATTTTTTGTTTTTATTTTTAACCCTTATTTTATGGAAAACTCACTGTTCCTTTAACCCTTTCACTGCTGAGGCATTTCACCGCTGTGTGCTGAGCTAATTTTTACCGCTTTCGTTCATCATGTTTAAACGCGATTTGAAACCACATTTTATTATACGACCCAGACATATTATATATTGTTCTTTCCGGCAGACTCAGCATATTCATAATATATCATTTTTATATGTAAACGTCATGTTCTGCCTGTATATTATAACAAAAAATGCAATAAAACTTGAATTTTTAATCATCTGCAGCGTGTAAAGTGTTTTTTCTCACCTTTTATCACATGAACCTTTGCGGTTATATTGTCTATGGGGTGCGCTTGTACAAAAATTTGAAATGGGGACTTATTAAATTTTTTGGGGGGGAATTATGTGATTTTTAGCAAACACACACCATAGAAAAAAAATCATTTGTGCAGCATCATTGTTCACATTATAATTGAAATGTGAACAATATTGCTGCATTAATAAAAATAACACACAAAAAAAACATGTTTTTTTTTATTTTTAACTTTATACCTGGTCATGTTGGGTATCATTGCCATGCTCAGGCCTTTCGATTGACACCCTCCATGACCCCCTAGCTGCCACGGTTCTGGAGATATCGGGGTTCAAATGAACCCCCTATCTCCACCAGGGGATTCCAGGCAGCTAGGGGTTCCCCGGCTATCTGACGTCATCACGCTATGCGTGAGGATGTCAGGCAGTGAGGGGGGACCCGGGGGTGGAGCCACCATCCAAGATGGCAGCCCCCACCAGAGCTAGGCCGCACTTCGGTGGCGCAAGGCGCCGAAGTGCGACCCGGTGCCTAAGGGGTAAAAGCCAGGCTTTTTTTGTGGGACCTCCCGATCGGGAGGGAGAGGGATACGAACAGACCCCCCCTCCCTTCCAGGCGATCCCCCGGCATTGCCAGGGGTCGCCTGGAAATGACATCATTGCGCATGGCACGATGACGTCATTTACATCTGGAGGAGCTTGACTTCAGCGCCTGAGGATGCTGAAGTCAGAACGCCGCGGGACCCCGGACAGAGAGGTGAGTATCTCCGCCGGGGGTCCTGCAAAGCTGATGACGTGTGGGACACGTCCTCCTCAGCATACAGCGGGAGTAACTGAGGATGTGTCCCACACGTCGTAAGCAGTGAAGGGGTTAAAAACGTCTTTTTTTTCTACTTTTTGTCCTTGTTTCCTGTCCCCCAGGGCACTACCCGGACCCAGACATTGTTTTTAAATGTTTCTATACATCCTAGAAATCCGCTACTTCACGGGCAGGTTATGGGGACCTACTAGGCACGATATTTGAAGGAATTTTTCATTTTAATTTTTAACCCTTATTTCATGGAAAACTCACTGTCCCTTTAAAAAAGTTTTTTTTTAACCTTTTGTCCTTGTTTCCTGTCCCCCAGGGCACTACCCGGACCCCCATACACCTTTTATGGCAAATATCTAGCATATATGCCCTCTTGGAGGGCACTCTAAAAATTGAACTTTGAGTCTCATTGACTTGTATTGAGTTCGTGTTTGTGCTCGAGTTTGTGTTCGTGCTCGAGTTCGAATTCGAACTTTTGAAAAGTTCGAGTTCGAATGCGAACCGAACTCGGGGGTGTTTGGCTCATCCCTATTCCTGGTTCCTGCTTGCTAGGGATGTGCACAGATTTTTTTTCGATTCGTTTCAGCTTGGCTCGTTCGGGTTTTTAAAATTTTCGTTTCGCCCGATTTTCGTTTCGGCTTGTTTTGTTTCGGTTCGTTTTTTCATATCGACTTTTTCTTCGTGATATCGGAAATTTTCGTTCTTTTCAGATCGTCTGTTCTCTTCGTTTCAAAGTGTCCATTCGTTTTGACTTGAACTAATGGTATTTCGGATGATCCAATATTTCGGTCGATACAGTAATTCTGCCGATTCTATCATTTTTTTATTAAAGGTCCTTTTTTTCTACGAATATTCATTGCACAACTTTATTTAATCATATTAAAATGGTATGAAAGGAGCAAAAATTAACAAAACGATTTAAAAAACGCAAAAATATTGACCCACATGGTCTGACTTTAAAAATAAAACCCAGAACAAAATGTTTTAAAACTGTAAAAAAGCTGAACAAAATTATCTGAAAGGAAAAAATAAAACCCAGAACAAATAAAATGATTTTAAACTAAAAATAAATAAATAATTAATGCAGCATATGAATCCGCACCCTGTGGGGCAGCACCTCTCTGCAGTATATTTTATTCAGCATATGAATCTGCACACTGCGGGGCAGCACTCTACAGTATAATTAATGCAGCATATGAATCCGCACACTTTTCAGTGAAAAGCAGCATGAGCAATTATGGTTCGCTACACTGCAGCCTGTGGCTTCATTTTTGGATAGGACTCACCCTCACTAGAGGTGCCTTGACATTTGGCGGCATATCTGGCTTTTGTTACCTTTGTTCCTGCACCGAGGTTTACCTACCGTGCTACCCTGGAAAGATTCTGCTGGAGATTCAATTCTATCTGGTCTGAGTGCAGGAGTATGAGGCGAACAGGTTGGCCCTGAACACCTGTGAGGTCTTCATTAGTGATGAGTCGAACACTCCTGTGTTCGGTTCGTATCCGAACAGCCGAACGGCCGAAATGTTCGAATACGAACTCGAACACAATGTAAACCAATAGGGGCCGAACACGCAAAATGTGTTCGCAATTCTCCTAAATGTACCGGCCAGTGGTGTATTTAGGTTTTGTGCTGCCCTAGGCCTGACTAAACTCGTGCACCCCCTAATTTAAATTTGAGGCACCCCCTCCTGTCAAAGGCACACCCCTTCCTGGTTAATCCCCACCCTTCCTCTTTAAGCTCCAGCTTTTCCTCTTAGAGCTCCGCCTTTTCCTCTCTTTATATTAATAGTGGATACCAAGTGCCTACTTGTATATTTTGTATACCATTTCAAATGTATCTATTGAGATAAATAAAATTATGAAATGTTTAAATTCAAGCATTTTTACATAGAACAGCCATGCATGTCAAGTATACTGGAACACAGCCGCTCTAATTGGTTGAACAATAAAATCCACAGAAACGTGCACTGCATATGAACGTATCACAGAGCTGCACAGCAATAAAACTCACAGTAATGTGCAGTGTGTATGAGTGTATCCCAGAGCTCCAGGGCAATAAAACTCACAGTACTATGCAGTGTGTATCACAGAACCCACAGCAATAAAACTCCCAGCAATGCAATGTTTGGTGTGTGTGAGTGCATCAGAATCCACTGCAATAAAACTCCCAGCAATGCAATGTGTGGTGTGTGTCAGCGTATCAGAATCCACAGCAATAAAACTCCCAGCAATGCAATGTGTGGTGTGTATGAGTGCATCAGAATCCACTGCAATAAAACTCCCAGCAAACCGAGTGTATATTATTTATTCTACATTTACCGGCCTCTGTCCGTGGTAGGGCTGTGTGCAGAGTCAGCAGGGACTGTGTACAGACTCAGCAGGAGGTCCCTCCAGGCCACGTTAGGATCACGGCTGTGCCTGTGCGTGGAGCCATCTTGTCAGCAGTGGGGTGCCACTGCCAGAGGGTGCACCGTGGCTTTGATTCCCTTCCCGGTGGGTGTTCAGTCCAGAATAGAGTGACAGTCCATGTTAACGAAAGGGCGGGCAGCTGCGTGAATGCGTGTCACGTGGTTCAGCCAGTCAGGTGGTACTGAGACTCAGTACCACCTGACTGGCCGGACCGAGTGTGACCTGCACGCAAGCAGCCTCACCAGGAGCCAGGCAGCTCAATGACAAATTTCTATCACTGCAGTGCTGGTTAAGGAAAGGTCCACTTTAAACAGCAGTAAGCAGACAGGGCTTCATATTCTGCTGATAACCCCCACCCCTTTACCTGCCGTTTACTGTCATCTTCTCTCTCTGGACACAAATCACATCCCCCTCCCCTCTCGTAGAGCTGCTGCGGGGCAGGGGAGGAGCTATGGAGGGAGGAGAGGGGGATTTTTATTCTATTCGATTTTATTCCGTATGCAAACGCCATGCTCCGCTGCTCGTTGTTTGAGAACACAGCTCAAAGCTGACACACAGTGACAGTGGCACCTCCTAGTACCCCCTAATGACACCCCAATAATCACTGGTACCTGGGGCGGCCCGCCCTCCGCCACTCCTCTAAGTACACCACTGCTCTGGTGATATGCTCACACACAAGTTTGGCGAACTGCCAGCAAGTACGGTGCTGTTTGAAGGCAGTGCAATTCCCATATAGAAGAATGGTTAATCTATTCAGAGAACACCAAACAGCAGAGAAATGTCAGTGAAATACCCTGATGTTCGGTGGTTTCAATCAGCAGGTTTATTCAGGCGAACCCCATAGGTTTCAATGTTAAAAATATTCCAGTTTTTTATGCAATATCTAATAAAGCATTTATTATTTTAATCTGCAGTAAAAAGTCTTTATTTATTTATTTATTTTTGTACCTTTTAGTGATTTTTCAGAATTTTTTGGGCTAAATTCCCCCCCTTTTTTTTAATAGCGGTTCTTCTTTTTCTGTAACAGAACTTTTTATTATCAATCATAGGATCTTATATGTAAATTCCAGACATTTTCGTTCAGTAGTTCTTTTGAAAACAGCAGGCCATGGGTTTGTGGTGGCAGCATACAGCGGCCGACTCCATGCACTTTAGGGACCCTGCGGTGAATGGTGAATTCACTGGCAGGGTGGGGAAATTTTAGTCCCCGAAGTGCAGGGAACTACAGAACACCAAAATGTTGGCGTCATTTCGGTGCTCTGTGAGTAACCCAATTAGTGGTGAGGTTTTTTGCTGCCCCCTGGAAAGTGAAAGCCTAGGCCTTGCCTACCAGGACATACTTGAAAATTAGTGACATCTCAATGTTTCCTTCCTGGTAAAATAGTTTTCAAAAGTAAAAAAAAAAAAAAAATTTTTTTTAATTTTTTTTTAGGGGTGGGGCCACCCAGCGGGCCGTCGCCCCCTGGAAAGTGCCGCCCTAGGCCTGGGCCTTGTTGGCCTATGCCAAAATACACCGGTAGTACCGGCGGCTGCCGGTACATTTAGGAGACCTGTGGCTGCAGGCCCCAGCCCCCGTAACTCACCAGTCCTGCAGCTGTCCTGGCCTCCTGTTCCCGGTCCGTCAGCTCCTCCGGTCCGTCTGGCCGTGGCTCCTCCCTGCCCCAAGTCTTCATGCTGAATGATCTGATTGGGCAAAGTCCCGCGCCTGACCTGGACTTTGCCCAATCAGGGCTCTAATTCAATATTGAGCCCTGATTGGTCAAAGTCCAGGTCAGGTGCAGGACTTTGCCCAATCAGACCTCAGCATGAAGATGAGCTTTAACCAAGCTCTGATTGGTTAAAGTCTTGCACCGACTTTAACCAATCAGAGCTTGGTTAAAGCTCTACCCCATGCCTCATTTTTTTTTTTTGTATTTTGAGGTCATCCAATTATGAAGAGTTTGATTGATTTAGTCCACATCTAATCCTCCTTAAGTGACCTACCATTGCTTGTGAGCATTTTTCCATATTTACCAGATCACTTGTATACTGCATCCTCTTAAGTTGAAGCGCTGTCCCCATTTCTTTACTTCACATCTATACTATAAAAGAGTAAGCCTTCAAGTGTCCGTCGCCAAAAGCGGTCTGCGCATGCGCGACGGACATTTGAAAGTGGCCGTTAAAACAAGCAGGTAGCTGCGCATGCCGGCCGCCTGCAAAAAAAAAATAAAATAAAATAAAAAAAAAAAAAAATCGGCACGAGCAGCGCGCAGCTACCCGTTTGTTTACACGGCGCAGGCCCCGATCCTCCAGCGGTGACCGTCCTCCGGCTGTCGCAGCCTGCTTGGCGGGCATCCAGGCTCAGGCGAGCCCCCGGCTTGGTTTGGGCCTACAGGCCCAGCCGAGCCGGGGACTCGCCTAAGCCTAGAGGCCGGCCGAGCAGCCAGCGACAGCCAGAGGACGGTCACCGCTGGAGCTCAGGGCCGAAGTTCCCAAAACATACTCCCCTAAATCGGCCCTGAGCTCCAGCGGTGACCTCCTCCGGCCGAGCAGGCTGCTAGGCCGGCCTCTAGGCTCAGGCAAGCCCCCGGCTTGGCTTGGGCCTACAGGCCCAGCCGAGCCGGGGACTCGCCTAAGCCGGATGACGATCACCGCTGGAGCTCAGGACCGAAGTTCCCAAAACATACTCCCCTAAATCGGCCCTGAGCTCCAGCGGTGACCTCCTCCGGCCGAGCAGGCTGCTAGGCCGGCCTCCAGGCTCAGGCGAGCCCCCGGCTTGGCTTGGGCCTACAGGCCCAGCCGAGCCGGGGACTCGCCTAAGCCTAGAGGCCGGCCGAGCAGCCAGCGACAGCCAGAGGATGGTCACCGCTGGCTCAGGGCCGAAGTTCCCAAAACATACTCCCCTAAATCGGCCCTGAGCTCCAGCGGTGACCTCCTCCGGCCGAGCAGGCTGCTAGGCCGGCCTCTAGGCTCAGGCGAGCCCCCGGCTTGGCTTGGGCCTACAGACCCAGCCGAGCCGGGGACTCGCCTAAGCCTAGAGGCGGGCCGAGCAGCCAGCAACAGCCGCGATGATGATCACCGCTGGAGCTCAGGACCGAAGTTCCCAAAACATACTCCCCTAAATCGGCCCTGAGCTCCAGCGGTGACCTCCTCCGGCCGAGCAGGCTGCTAGGCGGCCTCCAGGCTCAGGCGAGCCCCCGGCTTGCTTGGGCCTACAGGCCCAGCCGAGCCGGGGATCGCCTAAGCCTAGAGGCCGGCCGAGCAGCCAGCGACAGCCAGAGGACGGTCACCGCTGGAGCTCAGGGCCGAAGTTCCCAAAACATACTCCCCTAAATCGGCCCTGAGCTCCAGCGGTGACCTCCTCCGGCCGAGCAGGCTGCTAGGCCGGCCTCTAGGCTCAGGCGAGCCCCCAGCTTGGCTTGGGCCTACAGGCCCAGCCGAGCCGGGGACTCGCCTAAGCCTAGAGGCCGGCCGAGCAGCCAGCGACAGCCAGAGGACGGTCACCGCTGGAGCTCAGGGCCGAAGTTCCCAAAACATACTCCCCTAAATCGGCCCTGAGCTCCAGCGGTGACCTCCTCCGGCGAGCAGGCTGCTAGGCCGGCCTCCAGGCTCAGGCGAGCCCCGGCTTGGCTTGGGCCTACAGGCCCAGCCGAGCCGGGGACTCGCCTAAGCCTGGAGGGCGGCCTAGCAGCCTGCGACAGCCAGAGGACAGCCACCGGTGGAGCTCCGGGCCAATTGTAAGAGGATGTTGCCTACACATACTCACCGACATCGGCCCTTAGCTCCTCCAGCGATGGCGGTCCCGCTTCAGCGTCCTCTCTGTCTCCTTTGGTCGCCGGTATGACGTCACGAAAGCCTTTGACCCCGGTCAAAATGCCGGGGTCAAAGGCTTTCGTTACATCATGCCGGCGACCAACGAAGAGAGAGGACGCTGGAAGCGGGACCGCATCGCTGGAGGAGCTAAGGGCCGATGTAGGTGAGTATGTGTAGGCAACATCCCCCTACATTGGCCCGGCTCTAGCGGTGGCTGTCGCAGGCTGCTCGGCCGGCCTCCAGGCTTAGGCGAGCCCCCGGCTCGGCTGGGCCTGTAGGCCCAAGCCAAGCCGGGGGCTCGCCTGAGCCTGGAGGCCGGACGAGCAGCCTGCGACAGCCACCGCTAGAGCTCCCGGCCAGTGTAGGTGAGTATGTACTCTCACACCCACCCTGCTTGCTCGGCCGGTATCCAAGCTTACGAGCCCCCGGCTTGGCGTTGGCCTAGAGGCCCAGCCGAGCCGGGGACTCGCTTGAGCCTGGAGGACGCCCAAGCATGCAACTCGACGGCCTCCATGCTCAGGCAAGTCCCCGGCTCGACAGGTCCTCTAGGCCCAAGCCAAGCCGGGGCTCACCTAAGCTTGGTAACCGGCCGAGCAAGCAGGGTGGGTGTGGAGAGCATATACTCACCTACCTCGGCCTCGAGTCCCCACCGGTCCACACATACTCACCGACATCGGCCCTTAGCTCCTCCAGCGATGGCGGTCCCGCTTCCAGCGTCCTCTCTGTCTCCGTTGGTCGCCGGTATGACGTCACGAAAGCTTTGACCCCGGGTCAAAATGCCGGGGTCAAAGGCTTTCGTGACATCATGCCGGCGACCAACGAAGAGAGAGGACGCTGGAAGCGGGACTGCCATCGCTGGAGGAGCTAAGGGCCGATGTCGGTGAGTATGTGTAGGCAACATCCCCCTACATTGGCCCGGAGCTCCACCGGTGGCTGTCGCAGGCAACTCGGCCGGCCTCCAGGCTTAGGCGAGCCCCCGGCTCGGCTGGGCCTGTAGGCCCAAGCCAAGCCGGGGGCTCGCCTGAGCCTGGAGGCCGGCGAGCAGCCTGCGACAGCCGGATGACAGTCACCGCTGGAACTCAGGGCTAATGTAGGGGAGTATGTGCTCTCCACACCCACCCTGCTTGCTCGGCCGGTATCCAAGCTTAGGCGAGCCCCCGGCTTGGCGTTGGCCTAGAGGCCCAGCCGAGCCGGGGACTCGCTTGAGCCTGGAGGACGCCCGAGCATGCAACTCGACCGGCCTCCATGCTCAGTTGAGTCCCCGGCTCGACAGGTCCTCTAGGCCCAAGCCAAGCCGGGGCTCACCTAAGCTTGGTAAACCGGCGAGCAAGCAGGGTGGGTGTGGAGAGCACATACTCACCTACCTCGGCCTCGAGTCCTCCACCGGTCCACACATACTCGACATCGGCCTTAGCTCCTCCAGCGATGGCGGTCCCGCTTCCAGCGTCCTCTCTCTCTTCGTTGGTCGCCGGCATGATGTCACGAAAGCCACGCGCCTCCCGCCGCTGGACCACCAATGTAAGCGCGCAAAAACGCCACACAGCTACCAGCACCGAGCGCAGAGCCCAGCACATCACAGAGCCCAGCACAGCACCGAGCGCAGAGCCCTGCACAGCACCAAACGCAGAGCCCAGCACAGCACAGAGCCCAGCACAGCACAGAGCCCAGCACAGCACAGAGCCCAGCACAGCACCGAGTGCAGAGCCCTGCACAGCACCGAGCACAGCACAGAGCCCAGCACAGCACAGAGCCGAGCACAGAGCCCAGCACAGCACCAAACGCCCAGCCCAGCACCGAGCGCAGAGCCCAACACATCACAGAGCCCAGCACAGCACCGAGCGCAGAGCCTGCACAGCACCGAGCACAGAGCCCAGCACAGAGCCCAGCACAGCACCGAGCACAGAGCCCAGCACAGCACCGAGCGCAGAGCCCTGCACAGCACCAAACGCAGAGCCAGCACCGAGCGCAGAGCCACACAGCACCGAGCGCAGAGCCCAAACACAGGACCGAGAGCAGAGCACAGCACCGAGCACAGAGCCCAGCACAGCACCGAGCCCAGCACAGCACCGAGCGCAGAGCCCAGCACAGCACAGAGCCCAGCACAGCACCAAACGCCCAGCCCAGCACCGAGCGCAGAGCCCAACACATCACAGAGCCCAACACATCACAGAGCCCAACACAGCACCGAGCACAGAGCCCAGCACAGCACGAGCGCAGAGCCTGCACAGCACCAAACGCAGAGCCCAGCACAGCACCGAGCACAGAGCCCAGCACAGAGCCCAGCACAGCACCGAGCACAGAGCCCAGCACAGCACCGAGCGCAGAGCCCTGCACAGCACCAAACGCAGAGCCCAGCACCGAGCGCAGAGCCCAACACAGCACCGAGCGCAGAGCCCAACACAGCACCGAGCGCAGAGCCCAAACACAGGACCGAGAGCAGAGCACAGCACCGAGCACAGAGCCCAGCACAGCACCGAGCGCAGAGCCCAGCACAGCACCGAGCGCAGAGCCCAGCACAGCACCGAGCACAGAGCCCAGCACAGCACGAGCACAGAGCCCAGCACAGCACCGAGCGCAGAGCCCTGCACAGCACCAAACGCAGAGCCCAGCACCGAGCGCAGAGCCCAACACAGCACCGAGCGCAGAGCCACAACAGCACCGAGCGCAGAGCCCAAACACAGGACGAGAGCAGAGCACAGCACAGAGCCCAGCACCGAGCACAGAGCCCAGCACAGCACAGAGCCCAGCACAGCACAGAGCCCAGCACAGCACAGAGCACAGCACCGAGCGCAGAGCCCTGCACAGCACCAAACGCAGAGCCCAGCCCAGCACCGAGTGCAGAGCCCAACACAGCACCGAGCGCAGAGCCCAACACAGCACCGAGCGCAGAGCCCAACACAGCACCGAGCGCAGAGCCCAAGCACAGGACCGAGAGCAGAGCACAGCACCGAGCACAGAGCCCAAGCACAGGACCGAGAGCAGAGCACAGCACCGAGCGCAGAGCACATCACCAAGCGCATAGCCCAAGCACAGCACCGAGCGCAGAGCCCAGCACAGCACCGAGCCCAGAGCACAGCACCGAGCCCAGCGCACAGCACCGAGCGCAGAGCCCAGCACCTAAGCCCAGAGCCCAGCACCGAGCAGAGCGCCAAGCAGAGCACAAAAGACGGTACAGAGCAGAGCACAACCCATTAAAGGCGCAGAGCTGAGCACAACCCATTAAAGGCGCAGAGCTGAGCAAAAACCATTAAACGTGCAGAACAGAATAAACGCCACAGAGCCGAGCACAATAAACGCCGCAGAGCCGAGCACAATAAACGCCGCAGAGCCAAGCACAATAAACGCCACAGAGCCGAGCACAATAAACGCCACAGAGCCGAGCACAATAAACGTCACAGAGCCGAGCACAATAAACGTCACAGAGCCAAGCACAATAAACGTCACAGAGCCGAGCACAATAAACGCCACAGAGCCGAGCACAATAAACGTCACAGAGCCGAGCACAATAAACGTCACAGAGCCGAGCACAATAAACGCAACAGAGCCGAGCACAATAAACGCCACAGAGCCGAGCACAATAAACGTCACAGAGCCGAGCACATTAAACGGCACAGCGCCGAGCACAGCACAATATACGGCACAGAGCTCATCACAATAAACGACGCCGAGCACAGAACCAAGAACAACACAATAAACAGCAGAGCACAATATTCGGCACAAAGCGAAGCACAGAACCAAGCACAACACCAAAAACGGCACAGAGCACAATAAACAGAGCAGAGCACAATATAAGGCAAAGAGCGAGCCCAAGACAGCCGAGCAAAAAGGAATAAACTCCACAGAGCCGAGCACAATAAACGTCACAGAGCCAAGCACATTAAACGGCACAGCGCCGAGCACAGCACAATATACGGCACAGAGCTCATCACAATAAACGACGCCGAGCACAGAACCAAGAACAACACAATAAACAGCAGAGCACAATATTCGGCACAAAGCGAAGCACAGAACCAAGCACAACACCAAAAACGGCACAGAGCACAATAAACAGAGCAGAGCAACAATATAAGGCAAAGAGCCGAGCCCAAGACAGCCGAGCAAAAAGGAATAAACTCCACAGAGCCAAGCACAATAAACGCCGCCAAGCACAGTACAAAAGACGGCACAGAGCCGAGCACAGTACAATAGACGGCACAGAGCCGACCACAACAGAATAAACGGCACAGAGCCAAACGCTGCACAATAAACGGCACCGAGCACAGAACAAACCACAACACAAACTGCGCAGAGCACAAAAAACGGCGCAGAGCACAATATACGGCACTGAGCCGAGCACAGAGCCAAGCACTTAACCAAGCACAACAGAATAAACGCCACAGAGCCAAACACATCACAATAGACGACACAGAGCTAAGCACAATAAACGTCACAGAGCCGAGCACAACACAAACGCCACAGAGCCGAGTACAATAAACGCCACAGAGTCGAGCACAGCACAGTAGACGGCACAGAGCCCAGCACATTTAACGTCACTGACCCACGCACGGAGCCAAGCACAACAGAATAAACGCCACAGAGCCACGCACAATAAACGCCACAGAGTCGAGCACAGCACAGTAGACGGCACAGAGCCCAGCACATTTAACGTCACTGACCCACGCACGGAGCCAAGCACAACAGAATAAACGCCACAGAGCCCGTCACAATAAAAGGCACAGAGCCAAGCACAGTACAATAAGCAGCTCAGACCACAGAGCAAGACCACAATAAACGCTACAACAACGAGCACGGCACTGAGCAGAGCACAATACACAACACAGAGCACAGCACCAAGCAGAGCACCGATAAGAGCACGGAGCAGAGCACAAGAGCAACGATCAAAGCACGGAGCAGAACACAAGAGCACATCACCATAAACGGCAAGAGCACAGAGCAAACCACAATAAACTGCACAGAGCCGAACACAGCAAAATGAACGACACAGAGCCATAAACAACACAGAGCAGAGCACAATAAACGACGCAGAGCAGAGCACAATAAATAGCGCAAAGCATAGTACAATATCCCTGAACAGAGCGCAAGAACAGAGCACCGACGAGCACATAGCGGAGCTATGACGCTGCTGTGTATTCCTTTCCACCAACATTCATACGCACCACACTTATCAATAGACTGCCGTCTGGGCAGGCTTTACACCTAGTGTTTGTATAAAGGAAATGAAGATGCCTGCCAAGATTGCTTCCTACAAAACACATATCTTGCAAAATGGTCGCAACACCTTTCTTGAACCGTGCCCACACCATTACAGAGTGAAGGAGAAATTGAACAGCAACGAATGGCAACATGACGACCAAGATAAATTAAATGCTTTTCAGTCCTTGGATAACACCTTTGGAGCCACAGTGTTCAATTCTACCACGATGACAACAAATTGACATTGGCAAGAGAAGATAGGGAATTTTTCAAGGTGATGGATAAAGAATTCGCTCTGAATGATGCCAATAGCAGGGTAGCACCCTTACCCTCTCGTATGCCTAGAGAAAAGCTACCTAACAATCCACAGCAGGCAGCTGCTCGATTTGTCTCTTTAAAGCGCACCTCGAAGAAGAAAACCGAGGCTGTGAAGATGATGAACTGGCTCCATGCCAGCCGGAATCCAGTGCTGGTCCACAGAATCGGTAAATGTTCCAGTTCTGCCAGGAAAGCCCTCTACAAGTGCAAGTACAAAGCCCCAGAAACAAAGATTGAAAGGAAGAAAAGGGAGAAGGCTAGAGCTACTGTGTCAAAGACAGTCGGTGGGGATAAGAATGGCGGCACACGTGTAGTCAAACTGCGTAAAATGCCTCGCTATTATCCTACTGAATATGTTCCAAGGAAGCTGTTAAGCCATGGCAAGAAGCCTTTCAGCCAGCACAAACGCAACCTGCGCTCCTCCATCGCTCCTGTGACTGTACTTATACTCCTCAATGGACGCCACAGTGGGAAGCATGTGGTTTTTCTGAAGCAGCTCCAGTCTGGCCTTCTGCTGGTAACAGGACCACTGGTTATCAACCAGGTACCCCTGCGTAGAGCTTATGACGGAATGGGATGTTGTCCGCCTGCGGGTGTGCTCTATCTGCGTGGCCCCGGCGCTTACCGCTGGCCCGACTACCGAGTGACGTGGCACTCGGCGTCTCGTGCGGCCTGGCGTGACCCTGGGGAAGGGTTAGCGGGCGGTGGTGGGGACCCCTGCCTAGAACCAGCCCGACCACTGAGCCATACGGTACCCAGCGTCCCGAGCAGCTGGTTCACTGACCTTGTGGGTGTGGAGTACGTCTGCGGCCGGCCGGCCGATTCCGGGGATCGGATCTCTCCCGGCGGAATATTCGGATCTGATTGCGGAGGACTTTTCGGATCGTAGATGGATGCAGCTTCGGATCTTGCGGGATCGGCAGAGTCTTCGGATCTTACCGCGGTCACTTGCAATACCGAAGCGCGGTACACGGCCGCGCCCTTCGGATCGGATCTCGGGCTAATAGTCTGGGAACCGAACACCATACGCTGCGCCTCTGTCCTGATGCGAGATGCAGGCACAGAGCGCTCGGTTCGGTTCGGATCTAGTTGAACACCGTACCCTGAGACTGCGGGGAATACTCAGACGATGAAGTACGGCGGAGAAATAAAGACATCAGTCGAGGCTGGATGCACTGGTAAATCTGCAGATGGACACCAGTGGTAAGTGGTGTCCCTCAGGGGTCTGTTATAGGACCAATACTATTCAATTTATTTATAAATGACCTTGAGATAGGCATTGAAAGTCATGTATCAGTGTTTGCAGATGACACAAAGCTAGGAAAAGTAATACAATGTGAGCAGGATGTTACTTCGCTGCAGAGGGATATAGATAGATTGGGGGACTGGGCACTTAAATGGCAGATGAGATTTAATCTAGATAAATGCAAAGTTATGCACTTTGGAGTGAAGAACACACAAGCAATTTATACCCTAAATGGTACGGAGTTAGGGAAATCAAGCAGGAGAAGGATTTGGGAATAATCATAGACTTCAAACTAAGTAACAATGTGCAATGTCAAACAGCAGCCGCCAAGGCCAGCAAAGTACTGGCATGCATTAAAAGGGGAGTTCACTCACGGGATGAAAACATAATTTTGCCTCTGTATAAATCAATGGTCAGGCCGCACCTTGAATATGCCGTGCAATTTTGGGCACCTGTCTTAAAAAAAGATATTATATCGTTAGAAAAAGTGCAGAGACGGGCAACTAAATTAATAAGGGGATGGAAGGGTTAAGTTATGAGGAAAGACTAACAAGCTTAAACCTGTTTAGTTTAGAGAAACGGCGCCTTAGAGGGGATCTGATAACCTTATATAAATATATACGGGGCCATTATCAACCATTGTCTGATAACCTATTCATTAACAGGACTATACATAGGAAACACGGGGTCATCCATTTAGACTGGAAGAAAGAAAATTTAGCTTAAAGCATAGGAAGGGTTATTTTACGGTGAGAACAATCAAGCTGTGGAATTCTCTGCCTGTTGAGGTGGTTGGGTCAGAGTCTGTACAGACTTTTAAAAAACGACTGGATGACTTCCTGCAGACACAGAATATTAAGGGTTATAATATTTAATATGTGGGTAAAAGCTTCTTGATCCAAGGAGAAATCTGACTGCCATTCTGGGGTCAAGAAGGAATTTTTTCCCAGTATGTTGCATATTGGCAAGCATTCAGACTGGGTTTTTTGCCTTCTTTTGGATCAACAGCAGTAGGTTATGTGGGAGAGGCTGAACCCGATGGACACATGTCTTTTTTCAGCCTATATAACTATGTAACTATGTAACTATGTAACTATTATTCACAGCTCAGGCATTTATCAACTTTACACAAATTATGAATACAATGGGAATCCCTGCCCGCCCTCACAGGACCCATTGGCCGTTGCAGTTCGGGGAGTCGCCGATTCGGACCGGATGGTCCGAATCGGCCATTTTCCGATTCGAATAATCTGATTGCAACCACGAGGCGATCGGAAAATGGCGGCGGGCAAGGCAGACAAAGGGAACACATTTCACAATACCAACAGGGACACTTCATTACACCACACATAACCACATCTAATAAAAAGTACTGCAAAACTCTGTGCGTGCCACCGCACCTAAGTGTTCATGGCCAAATCAGTGTCACCGAACCGTCCCCTGGCTGAGGGTGCTGGGCCATTCCGTGACACTCCTCCCCCTTCCCCCAGTTCGACGCACCTGGACTGACCCCACCGGGTCATACCGGGGAAGTCGGTGCTCCCAGGCCCGTAGTCCGTCTGGGGAGGCCGGGCCACCAGGCTTCTCCATTTGGCCTTGCGACCGTGCCAGCTTGGTCGGGGCCCCCCGTCCATAGGGTTGCCCCGGCTGGGCGAAAGGGCATATGTCTGGGGAGGAGTACCTCCTGTGTCTCCTCCAGGGTTATCGCTCCCCCGGGGAAAACGGGTGCTAAATGCACGCGCCCCGGGTGCCCAGGTCAGCCGTTGGAAAGAACCGTGGCTGCGTGGGGCCTCCGAGCCAAAGGGTTGCAAAGATGGGCAGAGGCCAGCGGCGCTCTGCCCCGTTGCCAGCTCTTCTGCTGGAGAGGCAGGTACGGAAACGGCAACCGAGGGGACAAATGGGGTCAAACCCGGCTGCTCTTCCTGGCAGCCGAGGAGGGGAATAAATAGCTGCAACGGCAGTCGCACGGGGTCATCCTCACTCTGCCCCGTTGTCAGCTCTACCGCTGAGTGGAGATCTCCTTGCGGGAGGATGGTTTCTCCCCCCCCGGGGCAATCAACGGCTGCGCACAACCCAGCCCGGGGGGACCATCTGTCTGCTCCACCTGGCAGACTGTGGGCAGTGGGCAGAGGCCAGCGGCACTCGGCCCCGTTGCCAGCTCCTCCGCTGGACCCGTGGCCTCGGCCACCCTGTCCACTTGCGGGGTGAAAGGGGTAATCTTTTCTGCCGAGTGAGGATCCCCTTGCAAGAGGACGGTTTCTTCACCCCCCGGGACCACCAATGGCTGCTCACAGCCCCGCCCGGGAGAACCATCCGTCTGCTCCTCCTGGCCAACCGTGGGCAGTGGGCAGAGGCCAGCGGCGCTCTGCCCCGTAGCCAGCTCTTCTGCTGGTTGTAGAACAACTCCTTCTGCGACTGGGAGTGGGCAGAGGCCAGCAGCGCTCTGCCCCGTTGCCAGCTCCTCTGCTGGACCCGTGGCCTCGGCCACCCTGTCCGCGTGCGAGGTGAAGGAGATAACCCTTTCCGCTGGGTGACGATCACCTTGCAGGGGGATGGTTTCTTCACCCCCCCCGGGGCAATCAGTGGCTGCTCACAGCCCAGCACGGGGGAACCATCCGTCTGCTCCTCCTGGCAGACCGTGGGTAGTGGGCAGAGGCCAGCGGCACTCTGCCCCGTGGCCAGCTCTTCCGCTGGTTGGAGGACAACTCTCTTGGCGTCGGGGAGTGGACAGAGGCCAGCGGCGCTCTGCCCCGTTGCCAGCTCCCCCGCTGGACCCGTGGCCTCGGCCACCCTGTCCGCTGGCGGGGTGAAGGGAATAACTTCCTCTGCTGGAACCCCAACGGGTACCCATGGGACCGCCTCGGCCTCCCATAAGTCCCAGACCTGGGGGCTGTCGACTTCTTCCGCCGACCCGTCCCAGCACGGGGAACTCAGGCTCGACTGCGGAGCGCCGTCCAACAATCTTCGGTAGGCCACCTCGAGCTCCCACTCTCGCTCTGCTAGGGACTCCAGTTCCTCGAACACCGAGTCCCTGATGTCGGACGGGAGCTCCAGTTCCCGTCGCTCCAGAATCTCCTCCAATCGCTCTTTGGTCTCTTCTCCGAATCCGGGGTCTGCGGCCATGCTCTCGTAGAGCAGCCCCGTGCCTCCGTAGCGGGGCCCTGCGGTGGAGGTGCCATCAATAGTGCGCGTTGTCGGGGGGGCGGTTAGCCACCGGAGCGCGCGGTACGCGGCGTCCAGTGCGATCTCCTGTTGCACCAGACTCTGGAGCTCGGCCTCCCACTCCTCCGGGGCGCGACCTTGCAGGAACGCTGCTCGCACATCGTACTGCACCCGGTGAACGACAGCGTTGGAGGGAACGTACACACCATGGCAGTCCCTCTCATGGTTCAGGGCCTCGTACCAGAGTTCCTCTGTGGACCCCTGGTCCCGATCCAGGCCCTCCTGCAGCCTTCTTGAAAACGCAACCTCTATGTCAGCGAAGGTGCGGGCACAGGGGCACCGCTCCTCGACGGGGAATGTGGCGTCCTCAGATGCAGCTCCAGGCGAGCTATAAGTCTCCATCCGAGGGTCGTTGGGATGTGTGATGTCCCCAATACAGGCTCCAGGCGAGCTGTCAGTCCCGAAAGGATAATCACTGGGGTTTGCAGATTCCCAGGGTGAAGCTCCAGTCGAGCTGTAAGCCTCACCCAGGGTTCCACGGGGTAGGGTTCGGGGTTAAAATATTCAGGCTCTGCTCCGCGGAGCTCTGCCAACCGCAGCTCGTGCTGGCGGTCCTTTTCTCGCTCGACTTCCCGGTAAACCTCCCGAATCACTTCGTATCTGTCCGCCGCCGCTGGGCATCTCCGAGCAGGGCAATCCGACGCCGCACCTCTCTGAGGCAAGCATCTTCCTCCACCTCTGCGTGGACAGGGCTGGGGACGGGTGTCGTCGCCCTGTGCTGATCCATCCTGGTCAGCTCCTTAATCAGAGTTTTCCGGTTCTTATTACCCGGCGTTCCTCCCCGGTTCTCCAACATCCCACGCAGGGTGTCCCGGTTGTAGTGGGTGTACACCACCATGGCGTAGGTCTCCTAGGGGCCTGCACAGAGCGATCCCACCGCTGCCACCAGTATGACGGAATGGGATGTTGTTCCGCCTGCGGGTGTGCTCTATCTGCGTGGCCCCGGCGCTTACCGCTGGCCCGACTACCGAGTGACGCGCACTCGGCGTCTCGTGCGGCCTGGCGTGACCCTGGGGAAGGGTTAGCGGGCGGTGGTGGGGACCCCTGCCTAGAACCAGCCCGACCACTGAGCCATACGGTACCCAGCGTCCCGAGCAGCTGGTTCACTGACCTTGTGGGTGTGGAGTACGTCTGCGGCCGGCCGGCCGATTCCGGGGATCGGATCTCTCCCGGCGGAATATTCGGATCTGATTGCGGAGGACTTTTCGGATCGTAGATGGATGCAGCTTCGGATCTTGCGGGATCGGCAGAGTCTTCGGATCTTACCGCGGTCTCTTGCAATACCGAAGCGCGGTACACGGCCGCGCCCTTCGGATCGGATCTCGGGCTAATAGTCTGAGAACCGAACACCATCCGCTGCGCCTCTGTCCTGATGCGAGATGCAGGCACAGAGCGCTCGGTTCGGTTCGGATCTAGTTGGACACCGTACCCTGAGACTGCGGGGAATACTCAGACGATGAAGCACGGCGGAGAAATCAAGACATCAGACGAGGCTGGATGCACTGCTAAATCTGGCTTTATTATTCACAGCTCAGGCATTTATCAACTTCACACAAATTATAATACAATGGGAATCCCTGCCCGCCCTCCCAGGACCCATTGGCCGTTGCAGTTCGGGGAGTCGCCGATTCGGACCGGATGGTCCGAATCGGCCATTTTCCGATTCGAATAATCTGATTGCAACCACGAGGCGATCGGAAAATGGCGGCGGGCAAGGCAGACAAAGGGAACACATTTCACAATCAACGGGGAACACTGTATCACACCACACATAACCACATCTAATAAAAAGTACTGCAAAACTCTGTGCGTGCCACCGCACCTAAGTGTTCATGGCCAAATCAGTGTCACCGAACCGCCCCCTGGCTGAGGGTGCTGGGCCATTCCGTGACAGAGCTCATCAGAAATTTGTTATTGCCACTTCCACAAAAGTCAATATCTCAAGTGTCAAGGTTTCAAAGCACCTGACTGATGCTTACTTCAAGAAGAAGAGACTGCGCAAACCCAAGCACCAGGAGGGAGAGATCTTTGAAACAGAGAAGGACAAATACGCAGTCACCCAACAGCACAAAGCTGATCAGAAGTTTGTGGATTCCCAACTCCTGCCAATGGGTCTTGTCACTCAGGTTATGTCTAGTGACGATCGAAGAATCTAAAAGGTGAAGGTCAAGGGGACTAAAGGAGGTGTGGTACATAGTTTTTTCCGGCCAATCACCGAACTGATACTCCTTCTGCCAAGGTGAAAGGTCAGTTAAGAGTTTCTGCTCTCGGCACAAGCCTTTCCACAAACAGCCAGTTGGATTACAATTGTGTTGGTGGAAGTTTTGGCCTAGAGCGGCTTCTCTAGCACCAAGATGGGTTAACTTGTTATCCTCGCATCTGGAACTATGGTCTACTTTCAAGACTGTTGACTTACTTACTGACTATAAAGTGTAAAGTTGTATTATTGAATGCTTTACTTTTGTTTTTCAGGTCCGCATTCGGTTTCCAGGAAGACATTTAAAGTTATAGGGCTCTATTATATTCTTTGCGCAAATTCGTCCGCGCAGCACGATTTTTTTTCCGCGCAGCGTCAAGCGTTATCGCGTGAAAATTAACGGAGTATTACGATCCAAACGTATTTTTTCATCCGTCAAAAAAGAACGTTGGTAAAACCGACGTGCAAAACCAAGAGTAATACGCGCGCAGTAACGTAGCGCACGTAAATCAGTGTGCGGACTGTTTTTTTCGCGGGATTCAACCAATCAGAATTAAGAACCTTAATTGACATCAATTTACCTTATTTGACTCACTAACGTTTTTGCGCCTGTCAAAGTAAATCTGAGTATCTATGCTGCAGCAATAAAAAAAACACGTACAAATTCACTATTTTTTTGTTTGGGTATGTGTAGAATGTGTAACTATACTGCGCTGTTTTTTTTTTTCGTGCTGGTGTATTTCGTTTCGGCCAGGACGTTCAGATTTGCAGTTACCACCAGCTTTTCAAAGGCGTTAAAATTATGCGCGCGAACGTCATTCGTAAAAAGATGTGCATCGATTGTAATAACAGCCGCGTGCCAGCGCACAAACGCATTTGCGCTCATAATGTTAAGTACAGGACGCGCACAGTTCATCACGCTCGCGCAGGTCCATCCGCGTTAAACGTTAACGCGCATCGTTTGCGCGAACGTTGTAATAGGACATTCTGCGCAAAGGGTTTTGCCCCTCGCGTTAATGCATTTTTGCGCACACGCACTTTTTTGCGCAAAGAATGTATTAGGGCCCATAGTGTTTAGTTTATTTTGAAATCTAAGATTTCAGACGAGGAGGGTCATGCCCCATGATTTAGGATTTATAGATAACTAGCTTTTGGCCGCGGCTTCGCTCGCGTGGATTTTAGGATTTGTTAAAATTGTTTTGTAAGAGAAACTTGAGGGTTTTTTGGTAGAACCCCCCCCCCCTTTCCCCCCCACTTGGGATTTTTGGAAAATTGTAAAACACGTGTTTTTTTATTTTTCAAGAAGATTGTAAGTGCCAGATTTCACACCTGTAACATCTTTGGTTTTTGAAATATAGGTATACTGATAAAAGTATTCACATCCCTTTCCCCCACCCCCTTAACTGGATTTTCAGAAAATGGTAAAACATGGTTTTTTTTGCACGAAGATTGTAAATATCGAATTTCACACCTGTAATATCATTGGTTTTTGAAATATAGGTATAGTGATAAAAGGTATTCATCCCCCTTTTTGCCCCCCCCCACTGAATTTTTGGAAAATGGTAAAATACGTGTTTTATTTTCAAGACGAATCTAAATACCAATTTTCACGACTGTAACATCTTCTGTTTTTGTATCCTGTTGAAAAGTATTCACCCCCCCTTTTTTCACCCACCACATGGGATTCTTGGAAAATGGTCAAACATGTGTTTTTGTTTTTTTTCAAGAAGATTGTAAGTGCCAGATTTCACACCTGTAACATCTTTGGTTTTTGGAAATATAGGTATACTGATAAAAGTATTCAACCCCCCTTTTCCCCTCCCACTGGATTTTTGATGTGTTTTCAGAACATGGTAAAATACGTATTATTTTATTTTTCAAGACGAATCTAAATACCAATTTTCAGTAACATCGTCTGTTTTGGAGATACAGGTATCCTGTTTAAAATATTCAACCCCCTTTTTTCGCCCCCACTTGGATTTTTGAAAAATGGTAAAATACGTGTTTTTTTTTTTTTCAAGACTAATCTAAATACCGATTTTCACGTCTGTAACATCTTCTGTTTTTGAGCTATAGGTATCCTGTTTAAAATATTCAACCCCCTTTTTCACACCCTTAGGGGCGGAGTTTCCAAAAATCCTTCCTTAGTGGGCGCCTAAATCCTAAAAACAGTGCACCTTCAAAATTTCACGTTCCTAGGTTAAACGGTTTCAGTTGGGCGTTATGATAAAAGTATTCAACCCCCTTTTTTCGCCCCCACTTGGATTTTTGAAAAATGGTAAAATACGTGTTTTTTTTTTTTCAAGACTAATCTAAATACCGATTTTCACGTCTGTAACATCTTCTGTTTTTGAGCTATAGGTATCCTGTTTAAAATATTCAACCCCCTTTTTCACACCCTTAGGGGCGGAGTTTCCAAAAATCCTTCCTTAGTGGGCGCCTAAATCCTAAAAACAGTGCACCTTCAAAATTTCACGTTCCTAGGTTAAACGGTTTCAGTTGGGCGTTATGATAAAAGTATTCAACCCCCTTTTTGCCCCCCCAAAGGAATTTTCAGAAAATGGTAAAATACGTGTTTTTTTTATTTGTCAAGATGAATCTAAATACCAATTTTCACGTCTGTAACATCTTCTGTTTTTAAGATATAGGTATCCTGTTTAATATATTCAACCCCCCTTTTCGCCCCCAGTCGAATTTTTGAAAAACGGTTAATGATGTGTTTTTTTATTTGTCAAGACGAATCTAAATACCGATTTTCACGTCTGTAACAACTTCTGTTTTTAAGATATAGGTATCCTGTTTAAAATATTCAACCTCCTTTTTCCGCCCCCCCCAGTCGAATTTTTAAAAACGGTAAAATACGTGTTTTTTTTTTTCAAGACTAATCTAAATACCGATTTTCACATCTGTAGCATCTTCTGTTTTTGAGCTATAGGTATCCGGTTTAAAATATTCAACTCCCTTTTTCACCCCCTTAAGGGCGGAGTTTCCAAAAATCCTTCCTTAGTGGGTGCCCACATCATAAAAACAGTGCTCCTTCAAAATTTCACGTTCCTAGGTTAAACGGTTTCAGCTGGGCGCTGATGAGTCAATCAGTCAGGACTTTCGCGTTTATACAGTATATATAGATTTTTCTGTTTTGTGTTGAATCTGCCTTTGCTGCTTTCATGCTATTGATTTCATAGCTATTTTGTCCCTGCTGGGCATCCTTAGCTTGCTGCATTCAGTTAGTTCCACCCCTCTTTATTATTATTATTATTATTCTGTATTTATAAAGCGCCAGCATATTCCACAGCGCTGTACAATGGGGGAGTGCAGACATGAGACATACTAAAACACATAAGGAACAGATGGCCCTTCCCTTAGGATAATTGTCCTACTGATACAGCACTTTACACAGCTAGACATCCCACGAGCTTACAATCTAAAGGACAGGGGTAAGTGAAACAGAAGGGGAGCTGGGGGAGTGTGGATCTGGTAGCTACTAGAGAGAGAATAGCAAGCCACAGGTTGATTAGAATAAAGTGGCTACAGGTGGAGGGGAATGAATATGTTTGGACCGAAGACTGGGTGGGAGGGTGCTCAGTATCTTGTTGTTAGTAACTTCCTGGTTACATAGCAGCCATTCTGTGATCACTGCTGGACAAATCTAATGTCTTTTTATCTGCATTGCTGTACACTATTACAAGATTGTCAGTCTGATCATTAAACTCTTCAACTGGATTCATCTTTCTACGTGTCAGTTTTGCTGAGTTGCAGCTATCTGACGAGCTTCATTGTGTGAGTACTGGTCAAATACAGACATAGCTAGTCTAAAGCATCCACGCCTCACAGCTTTGCTTAGGGAAGCAGAATACTGAATTTTCCCAAAAAATGCTCTGGCGCAAATAGAACTCTTTAAATATCAAATAATAACATTAAACATAATAAGATTAGAGTTATAAAAAATATAAACGATGAAGAGTAAAATTAATGAATGTGCAGCGAGTCCGCGTCTGCCCAGGAATTCAGTGCTTCACCTGAGTTTGCCTCTGTGGCTATTATACATTGATGAAATTCAGTTATCTATCAAGCGGTGCCCTTTAAATCCGCAACTAGTATGATGAAATTTAGTCACCATTCAGCAGCGCCCTTTAAAATCCGTGAATATCGGTGAAGGAAGGCAATTTGGCTAGAAGTATGGGCTGTTATGGTGACCTACGTCAGACTTTTAGGAGTTACTAAGTGGTGACCTTTCAAATCCGCAATAATCACCTGTAACCGCCTGAATGTGCAGCGAGTCCCCGTCTGCGCAGGAATTCAGTGCTTCACCTGTAACCGCCTGAATGTGCAGCGAGTCCCCGTCTGTGCAGGAATTCAGTGCTTCACCTGTAACCGCCTGAATGTGCAGCGAGTCCCCGTCTGCGCAGGAATTCAGCTCTTCACCTGTAACCGCCTGAATGTGCAGCGAGTCCCCGTCTGCGCAGGAATTCAGTGCTTCACCTGTAACCGCCTGAATGTGCAGCGAGTCGCCGTCTGCGCAGGAATTCAGTGCTTCACCTGTAACCGCCTGAATGTGCAGCGAGTCCCCGTCTGCGCAGGAATTCAGTGCTTCACCTGTAACCGCCTGAATGTGCAGCGAGTCCCCGTCTGCGCAGGAATTCAGTGCTTCACCTGTAACCGCCTGAATGTGCAGCGAGTCCCCGTCTGCGCAGGAATTCAGTGCTTCACCTGTAACCGCCTGAATGTGCAGCGAGTCCCCGTCTGCGCAGGAATTCAGTGCTTCACCTGTAACCGCCTGAATGTGCAGCGAGTCCCCGTCTGCGCAGGAATTCAGTGCTTCACCTGTAACCGCCTGAATGTGCAGCGAGTCCCCATCTGCGCAGGAATTCAGTGCTTCACCTGTAACCGCCTGAATGTGCAGCGAGTCCCCGTCTGCGCAGGAATTCAGTGCTGCACATTCAGGCGGTTACAGGTGAAGCGAGTCCCCGTCTGCGCAGGAATTCAGTGCTTCACCTGTAACCGCCTGAATGTGCAGCGAGTCCCCGTCTGCGCAGGAATTCAGTGCTTCACCTGTAACTGCCTGAATGTGCAGCGAGTCCCCGTCTGCGCAGGAATTCAGTGCTTCACCTGTAACCGCCTGAATGTGCAGCGAGTCCCCGTCTGCGCAGGAATTCAGTGCTTCACCTGTAACCGCCTGAATGTGCAGCGAGTCCCCGTCTGCGCAGGAATTCAGTGCTTCACCTGTAACCGCCTGAATGTGCAGCGAGTCCCCGTCTGCTCAGGAATTCAGTGCTTCACCTGTAACCGCCTGAATGTGCAGCGAGTCCCTGTCTGCGCAGGAATTCAGTGCTTCACCTGTAACCGCCTGAATGTGCAGCGAGTCCCCGTCTGCGCAGGAATTCACTAATTCACTGCTTCACCTGTAACCGCCTGAATGTGCAGCGAGTCCCCGTCTGCGCAGGAATTCAGTGCTTCACCTGTTACCGCCTGAATGTGCAGCGAGTCCCCGTCTGCGCAGGAATTCAGTGCTTCACCTGTAACCGCCTGAATGTGCAGCGAGTCCCCGTCTGCGCAGGAATTCAGTGCTTCACCTGTAACCGCCTGAATGTGCAGCGAGTCCCCGTCTGCGCAGGAATTCAGTGCTTCACCTGTTACCGCCTGAATGTGCAGCGAGTCCCAGTCTGCGCAGGAATTCAGTGCTTCACCTGTAACCGCCTGAATGTACAGCGAGTCCCCGTCTGCGCAGGAATTCAGTGCTTCACCTGTAACCGCCTGAATGTGCAGCGAGTCCCCGTCTGCGCAGGAATTCAGTGCTTCACCTGTAACCGCCTGAATGTGCAGCGAGTCCCCGTCTGCGCAGGAATTCAGTGCTTCACCTGTAACCGCCTGAATGTGCAGCGAGTCCCCGTCTGCGCAGGAATTCAGTGCTTCACCTGTAACCGCCTGAATGTGCAGCGAGTCCCCGTCTGCGCAGGAATTCAGTGCTTCACCTGTAACCGCCTGAATGTGCAGCGAGTCCCCGTCTGCGCAGGAATTCAGTGCTTCACCTGTAACCGCCTGAATGTGCAGCGAGTCCCCGTCTGCGCAGGAATTCAGTGCTTCACCTGTAACCGCCTGAATGTGCAGCGAGTCCCCGTCTGCTCAGGAATTCAGTGCTTCACCTGTAACCGCCTGAATGTGCAGCGAGTCCCCGTCTGCGCAGGAATTCAGTGCTTCACCTGTAACCGCCTGAATGTGCAGCGAGTCCCCGTCTGCGCAGGAATTCAGTCCTTCACCTGTAACACAATACCAAAGAAAACAGAGTAGTGCCAGAAACTGGTATACGAATTTAAACACAATACATGTCCTTCAATTGTTCCCCTTCTCTTTCTCCTCCCCTGCAGGTGATAGTATGGACTTGATGTCACTGCAAGAGAAAAGAGGGGGAAACCCAAAATTGCGCAGTATGTCAGTCCAGTGATGTATAATAAAAGTATATTATGGGACTCACATTCTTCTGAGCCTATATCCGGCTCTAGAGTAAACCGCTTTATGTGTCTTTAGGTAGGTTCAGGCGCCCATCAACCCCTCGATGAGTTACTCTTCTCAGCCAGTTATTCCTTATTTTCAGGGAGTGGGCTGAATCCTTGGTGGATAAAATGTGTTTCCTGGCTCTTCGACCAGTGACACAGCGTTTGGAAGCTTCCAATAGGCTGAATAGACGGAGTTCAGTGAGTGCGAGCTCCAGGTTGTTTACTGACCGGTGACAGGTCACACCGTAACCCCTCTGTGGCATTGTGGAAGAGTGCAGGGTTGGACCCGGCGGTTAAATATTAAAATGATATGAATCTGGTACACGCGTCAGTGCACCCAAATATTTTGCCTTTGGTGGCAGCAAGTGCCTTCACACCGTAACCCCTCTGTGGTATTGTGGAAGAGTGCAATGGTGGACCCTGCGGTCCAATATTAAAATTATATGAATCTGGTATAGGCATCAGTGGCAGTGCACCCAAATATTGTGCCTTTGGTGGCAGCAAGTGCCTTCACACCGTAAGTAACCCCTCTGTGGTATTGTGGAAGAGTGCAGGGTTGGACACTGCCAAGACAGATTCTAATTTGCTGAACTGTGGTATAACTCACTGATACACACTGATAACAGGCTGTGCCAAGACAGATTCTAATTTGCTGAACTGTGGTATAACTCACTTGTCACGGAATGGCCCAGCACCCTCAGCCAGGGGCGGTGCAGTGACAGTGGTGGCTATGGACACTCGGGTGCGGTGGCACGCACCCAGTTTTACGAGTACTTTCATTAGATGTGGTCTTACTGATGTGCTGTATTAAGATGTACCTTGTGTGATTGTAACTGTATTAGGTGTAAGAAAACGTTTGTATGTGTTTTTCCCCGTCGCCATTTTGCCCATTCCAGCATGGTTACACCAGACAAAGGGATCTCCTGGCCCCAAGATGGAGGATACAGCAAGCCAGCTGCTTGGAGGCTGTTCCCAGACCTCATTTGCCTAATCCCTGGACAATGGGAAGGCTGGAAGGGACCTGGGAGGGAACAGGGGGGGCTGGGAGAGGAGCCAATCAGTGCTGGTTGTGTGGGTGGGGGAGTGGGCAATCTGTGTATGTGAAGTTGTATACCTGACTCTGTTGTAAACCCTTAAAGTTAGTTCATCTAGCTCATTCAGCCACGCCTGGTGTTCTTTATTTGGTGAACGTATTCCTGTGATCCAGCGCGGTCTACAGGGCACGGTAGCCAGATCCGAATCGACCACCCTGTGCCTGCATCTCGCATCAGGACAGAGGTGCAGCGTGCGGGCATCGACCGCTGTGAGATCCGATTCGAAGAGTCGTCCACCGAGATCCGAAAAGTTACCCGCACCGCGATCGGAAACGTTTCCCGCAAGATCCGAAACGTTTCCCACATCCGATATTCCTCCGCGGCAGATCCGAACTCCACAGACGTCCCACACCCGCAAGGTCAGTGAACCAGCTGCTCGGGACGCTGAGTGCTGTATGGCTCAGTGGTCGGGCTGGTTCTAGGCAGGGGTCCCCTCCACCGCCCGCTAACCCTTCCCCAGGGTCACGCCAGGCGCACGAGACGCCGGGTGCGCGTCACTCGGTAGTCGGGCCAGCGGTAAGCGAAGGGGTCACGCAGATTGAGCACACCCGCAGGCGGAACAACATCCCATTCCGTCATACTGGTGGCAGCGGTGGGATCGCTCTCTGCAGACCCCTGGGAGACCTACGCCATGGCGGTGTACACCCCCTACAACCGGGACACCCTGCGTGGGATGTTGGAGAACCGGGGAGGAACGCCGGGTAACAAGAAAAGGAAGACCCTGATCAAGGAGCTGACCAGGATGGATCAGGACGAGGCGACGACGGCCGTCCCCAGCCCTGTCCACGCAGAGGTGGAGGAAGGCGCTGATCTCAGAGAGGTGCGGCGTCGGATCGCACTGCTTGGAGATGCCCCGACGACAGAGGACCGATGTAAGGTGATTCGGGAGTTCTACCGGGAAGTTGAGCTGGAGAAGGAACGCCAGCACCAGCTGCGGTTGGCAGAGCTCCGCGGAGCAGAAACTGAGTACAATGACCCCGAACCCTACCCCGTGGAACCCTGGGTCGAGACTCACAGCTCGTCTGGAGCTTCACCCTGGGAATCCACAACCCCCAGTGACGACGCTTGCGGGACTCTCAGCTCGTCTGGAGCCTGTACTGAGGACATCACTCATCCCAGCGACCCTCGGATGGAGACTCACAGCTCGCCTGGAGCTGCATCTGAGGACGCCACATTCCCCATTGAGAAGCGGTGCTCCTGTGCTGGCACCTTCGCCGACATGAAGGTCGTGCTGGCAAGAAGGCTGCAGGAGGGTCCAGAGCGGGACCAGGGGTCCACAGAGGAACTGTGGTACGAGGCCCTGGACCATGAGCGGGACTGCCATGATGTGGACATTCCTTCCGACGCTGACGTCTATCGGGAGCAGTACGCTGTGCGGGCAGCGTTCCTGCAGGGCCGGGCCCCAGAAGAGTGGGAGGCCGAGCTCTGGAGTCTGGTGCAGGAGGAGGTCGCACTGGACGCCGCGTACCGCGCGCTCCGGTGGCTAACCGCCGCTCCGGCAGTACGCCCGTTGGGAGGCAGTTCCGTTGCAGGGCCTCGCTACGGAGGCACAGGACTGCTCTACGCGAGCATGGCCGCCGACCCCGATTTTGGAGAGGAGACCGAGGAACGGATGGAGGACATCCTGGAGCGACGGGAACTGGAGATCCCGTCAGACAGCAGGGACTCAGTGTTTGAGGAGCTGGAGTCCCTAGCTGAGCGAGAGTGGGAGCTCGAGGTGGCTTATCGAAGACTGTTGGACGGCGTTCCGCAGTCGAGCCTGAGCTCCCCGTGGTGGGACGGGTCGACGGAGGAAGTCGACAGTCCCCAGGTTTGGGACCTATGGGAAGCCGAGGCGGACTCATGGGTGCCCGTGGGGGGTCGTCTGAGGAAGTTACCCCCCCCACCCCGCAAGAGGACAGGGTGGCCGAGGCCACGGGTCCAGCGGGGGAGGAGACGGATGGTCTCCCCGGGATGGGTTGTGCGCAACCGTCGATTGCCCCGGGGGGTGAAGTGACCATCCTTCCCCAAGGAGATCTCCGACCAGCGGAAGAGCTGGCTACGGGGCAGAGCGCCGCTGGCCTCTGCCCACTACTCAACGTCTGCCAGGAGGAGCAGACGGATGGTTCCCCGGGATGGGTTGCGCGCAACCACTGATTGCCCCGGGGGGTGAAGAGACCACCCCGCCACAAGGAGATTGCCAACCAGCGGAAGAGCTGGCCACGGGGCAGAGCGTCGCTGGCCTCTGCCCCCTGCTGACAGTCTGCCAGGTGGAGCAGACAGATGGTTCCCCGGGATGGGTTGTGCCCAACCATTGTTGGCCCCGGGGGGTGAGCAACCATCCTCCCGCAAGGAGATCCTCGCGCAGCTGAAGAGCTGGCCACGGGGCAGAGCGCCGCTGGCCTCTGCCCACCACCCACAGTCTGCCAGGCGGAGCAGGCAGATGGTTTCCCCGGGCTGGGTTGTGCGCAGCCAGTGACGGTCCGGGGGAAAAGAAACTATCCTTTTGCCAGAAGATCCCCACCCAGCGGAAGAGCTGGCACCAGGGCAGAGCGCCGCGGGCCTCTGCCCGTTTCTGTCAACTTGCCTCGAGGGGCGGAGCGAGGATGACCCCGTGCGACCGCGGTTGCATCCCCTGGTCCCCCTCGTCGGCCACCAGGAAGAGCAGCCAGGTCTGGCTCGAGGTGCTCCTTCGGTTGCCGTGTCCGTACCTGGCCATCCAGTGGAGGAGCTGGCAACGGGGCAGAGCGCCGCTGGCCTCTGCCCATTTTTGCAACCCTTGGGCTCGGGGGCCTCACGCAGACACGGTTCTGTTCCACGGCTGACTTGGGCACCTGGGGCGTGTGCAGTTGGCACCCGGGTTCCCCAGGTGAGCGACAACCCTGGGGGGGACACAGGGGGTACTCCGGCCCGGATGTATGTACCTTTGCCCAGCCGGGGTCACCCTGAGGACGTGGGGGCCCGACCAAGCTGGCACGGCCGCAAGGCCAAATGGAGAGGCCTGGTGACTCGGCCTCCCCAGACGGACTATGGGCCTGGGAGCGCCGACTTCCCCGGTATGACCCGGTGGGGTCAGACCAGGTGCGTCGAACTGGGGGAGGGGGAGGAGTGTCACGGAATGGCCCAGCACCCTCAGCCAGGGGCGGTGCAGTGACAGTGGTGGCTATGGACACTCGGGTGCGGTGGCACGCACCCAGTTTTACGAGTACTTTCATTAGATGTGGTCTTACTGATGTGCTGTATTAAGATGTACCTTGTGTGATTGTAACTGTATTAGGTGTAAGAAAACGTTTGTATGTGTTTTTTTCCCCGTCGCCATTTTGCCCATTCCAGCATGGTTACACCAGACAAAGGGATCTCCTGGCCCCAAGATGGAGGATACAGCAAGCCAGCTGCTTGGAGGCTGTTCCCAGACCTCATTTGCCTAATCCCTGGACAATGGGAAGGCTGGAAGGGACCTGGGAGGGAACAGGGGGGGCTGGGAGAGGAGCCAATCAGTGCTGGTTGTGTGGGTGGGGGAGTGGGCAATCTGTGTATGTGAAGTTGTATACCTGACCCTGTTGTAAACCCTTAAAGTTAGTTCATCTAGCTCATTCAGCCACGCCTGGTGTTCTTTATTTGGTGAACGTATTCCTGTGATCCAGCGCGGTCTACAGGGCACGGTAGCCAGATCCGAATCGACCACCCTGTGCCTGCATCTCGCATCAGGACAGAGGTGCAGCGTGCGGGCATCGACCGCTGTGAGATCCGATTCGAAGAGTCGTCCACCGAGATCCGAAAAGTTACCCGCACCGCGATCGGAAACGTTTCCCGCAAGATCCGAAACGTTTCCCACATCCGATATTCCTCCGCGGCAGATCCGAACTCCACAGACGTCCCACACCCGCAAGGTCAGTGAACCAGCTGCTCGGGACGCTGAGTGCTGTATGGCTCAGTGGTCGGGCTGGTTCTAGGCAGGGGTCCCCTCCACCGCCCGCTAACCCTTCCCCAGGGTCACGCCAGGCCGCACGAGACGCCGGGTGCGCGTCACTCGGTAGTCGGGCCAGCGGTAAGCGAAGGGGTCACGCAGATTGAGCACACCCGCAGGCGGAACAACATCCCATTCCGTCATATCACTGATACACACTGATAACAGGCAGTGCCAAGACAGATTCTAATTCCCAGTAATCTCCTACAACTCACTGAAACGCACTGTCCCTGATAGCCTGGCAGTGCCAAGACAGATTCTAATTCCCAGAAATCTCCTACAACGTCACTGATACACCTTGACAGAACAATCTCCTCTCTGATTCACTCCTGCAAACACACACGCTGGGGCTGCAGGCAGGGAAGAAGCCTTATATAGTGTGCTGCGGGATTTAGCTCTGTGAGCACTGGTGTATTTTGGCCTAGGCCAACAAGGCCCAGGCCTAGGGCGGCACTTTCCAGGGGGCGGCAGCCCGCTGGGTGGCCCCACCCCTAAAAAAAGTACTTTTGCAAACTATTTTATTAGGAAGGAAACATTGAGATGTCACTAAATTTCAAGTATGTCCTGGGTAGGCAAGGCCTAGGCTTTCACTTTCCAGGGGGCAACAAAAAACCTCACCACTAATTGGGTTACTCACAGAGCACCGAAATGACGCCAACATTTTGGTGTTCTGTAGTTCCCTGCACTTCGGGGAATAAAATTTCCCCACCCTGCAGTGAATTCACCATTCACCACAGGGTCCCCAAAGTGCATGGAGTCGCCGCTGAATGCTGCCACCGCAAACCCATGGCCTGCTGTTTTCAAAAGAACTACTGAATGAAAATGTCTGGAATTTACATATAAGATCCTATGATTGATAATAAAAAGTTGTGTTACAGAAAAAAGAAAACTGCTATTAAAAAAAAGGGGGGGAATTTAGCCCAAAAAATTCAGAAAAATCACTAAAAGGTACAAAAAAAAAATCAATAAATAAATAAAGACTTTTTACTGCAGATTAAAATAATAAATGGTTTATTAGATATTGCATAAAAACGGGAATATTTTTAACATTGAAACCTATGGGGTTCGCCTGAATAAACCTGCTGATTGAAATCACCGAACATCAGGGCATTTCACTGACATTTCTCTGCTGTTTGGTGTTCTCTGAATAGATTAACCATTACTTCTCTATGGGGATTTGCATTGCCTTCAAACAGCACCATACTTGCTGGCAGTTCGCCAATCTTGTGTGTGAGCATATCACTAGAGCAGTGGTGTACTTAGAGGAGTGGCGGAGGGCGGGCCGCCCCAGGTACCAGTGATTATTGGGGTGTCATTAGGGGGTACTAGGAGGTGCCACTGTCACTGTGTGTCAGCTTTGAGCGGTGTTCTCAAACAACGAGCAGCGGAGCATGGCGTTTGCATACGGAATAAAATCGAATAGAATAAAAATCCCCCTCTCCTCCCTCCATAGCTCCTCCCCTGCCCCGCAGCAGCTCTAGGAGAGGGGAGGGGGATGTGATTTGTGTCCAGAGAGAGAAGATGACAGTAAACGGCAGGTAAAGGGGGGGGGTTTCAGCAGAATATGAAGCCCTGTCTGCTTACTGCTGTTTAAAGTGGACCTTTCCTTAACCAGCACTGCAGTGATAGAAATTTGTCATTGAGCTGCCTGGCTCCTGGTGAGGCTGCTTGCGTGCAGGTCACACTCGGTCCGGCCAGTCAGGTGGTACTGAGTCTCAGTACCACCTGACTGGCTGAACCACGTGACACGCATGCACGCAGCTTCCCGCCCTTTCGTTAACATGGACTGTCACTCTATTCTGGACTGAACACCCACCGGGAAGGGAATCAAAGCCACGGTGCACCCTCTGGCAGTGGCACCCCACTGCTGACAAGATGGCTCCACGCACAGGCACAGCCGTGATCCTAATGTGGCCTGGAGGGACCTCCTGCTGAGTCTGTACACAGTCCCTGCTGACTCTGCACACAGCCCTACCACGGACAGAGGCCGGTAAATGTAGAATAAATAATTGCTGTGTGCTCATACACACTCGGTTTGCTGGGAGTTTTATTGCAGTGGATTCTGATGCACTCATACACACCACACATTGCATTGCTGGGAGTTTTATTGCAGTGGATTCTGATGCACTCATACACACCGCACACTGCATTGCTGAGAGTTTTATTGCTGTGGATTCTGATACGCTGACACACACAACACATTGCATTGCTGGGAGTTTTATTGCAGTGGATTCTGATGCACTCATACACACCGCACATTGCATTGCTGGGAGTTTTATTGCTGTGGATTCTGATACGCTGACACACACCACACATTGCATTGCTGGGAGTTTCATTGCAGTGGATTCTGATGCACTCATACACACCGCACATTGCATTGCTGGGAGTTTTATTGCTGTGGATTCTGATACGCTGACACACACCACACATTGCATTGCTGTGAGTTTTATTGCTGTGAATTCTGATGCACTCATACACACCGCACATTGCATTGCTGGGAGTTTTATTGCTGTGGATTCTGTGATACACAGATTGTGAGTTCCTACGGGAATAGGGCCCTCATCTCCTCCTGTACTGTTTGTCAAATGTTGTTCAATGTATTGTAACCCTGTCTATACTGTGCTAATTGTACAGCGCTGCGGAATATGCTGGCGCTTTATAAATAAAGAATAATAATAAATAATAATAATAATACACACTGCACATTACTGTGAGTTTTATTGCTGTGCAGTTCTGTGATATGCTCATACACACTGCACATTTCTGTGAGTTTTATTGCTGTGCAGCTCTGTGATACGCTCATATGCAGTGCACGTTTCTGTGGATTTTATTGTTCCACCAATTAGAGCGGCTGTGATCCCGTTTACTTGCTCATGCGTGGCTGTTCTTTGTAAAAATACTTGAATTTAAACATTTCATAATTTTCTTTATCTCAATAGATACATTTGAAATGTTATACAAAATATACAAGTAGGCACTTGGTATCCACTTTTAATATAAAGAGAGGAAAAGGCGGAGCTCTAAGAGGAAAAGGTGGAGCTTAAAGAGGAAGGGTGGGGATTAACCAGGAAGAGGTGTGCCCTTGACAGGAAGGGGTGCGTCAAATTTAAATTAGGGGGTGCACGAGTTTAGTCAGGCCTAGGGCAGCACAAAACCTAAATACACCACTGTCTGTGAGCCCATGATTGGGCAAAATTTGCCCAATCAGGACTCTGAGCCGTGATTGGCATAGACTTGCACCTGACCTGTGCTCAGGTGCAAGCCTATAGCCAATTACAAGCATCAGGCCAGTGGAAAAGTGCATTGTGGTCCATTGTGGTGCATTGTGGGCGAACACACGGAAATGTTCGGAGTTCGACGAACAGCCGAACGGGCGATGTTCGAATCGAACTCTGAACTGATCCGAACCGAACGCTCATCCCTACTCATATAGCATCCTCACCCAACCTCTGGCAAAGCGTCCACGTGGGGCGTACAAAACAAATGTGTGGTAATCCAGAGGTGGAGGCACTGTCATGGAATTGACGTAGCGCTCCCCACTTCAAACCCCAAGACTTTTATTCCCATGGCAAAAAAAAACAAAAGACAGACATTTGTTCATTTATATTGCGTGGTTTTAAATGTATTGTAAATTGCTGAGCTTTAGGTTTAAATGTACTTTTATTACTGTATGTGAATGGGCACGTGGAGATGTGTTTTAAAGATGCTACCTGAATTTATTTTCAATGCCCTCTTTTGTGTGGAATGTGTAAATAATGTGTGATTATGCAAGAATGCTGTCTAGCTGCTATCTGGTTAAGGAGCCATGAGTCTGGGGCAGTATTTGATTTAAAAGTTAATCTGATCTTTTGGAACATTAAATTATGTAAATGATGTGCGATATGAAGGCTAAGGAATGTTTACTGTAAATATCTGACATAATGTAATTAGAGTTTTAGTAGGTAAATGTTCGTCATTTGGTTTATGCAAATTATAACTGTTGGACCTGGGCATAAATAGTGGCATTTTTTAATAATAGTCTCAGAATCCTGTTTGAACATACAGCTTGTCTGGTGTCTCATTCAGGGTACCCACTCTCACCCTCAGAAGGCACAGAGCGGCCTTCTGGAAATTCAAAGAGGCTCCAAGGCAGAGGATCAGACCAAGCCGGTCTGGAGCTACAGATCAGGCTGCTCAAGGCACTGAGTTCCGAGCAACTTAGCGGCCAGGCTGATCTTGGTAAGGGGGTGTCTGGAGAGCCTGGACGGACGGAAAGAGGAGGGTTTCCATCACATTGGTTGGCAGCGGTGTGGATAGAGGCTCTCCAATACCAAAGCACCCCGAGATGGCCAACTATGCAGCCTGCAAGCGGGACACCCTGAGGGACCTGCTGGAGAACCAAGGAGGGATCGCCAGATCCAAGGGCAAGGATGCCCTGATCAGTGAGTTGACTGAAATGGACCAGTGGAATGGTGATGCTGGACTTCAGTCAGCTGAGGAAACACTTCCAGCAGAGGGTCCGGCAACGAATGGCCCTGTATGGGAGTGATATGTCCGAGGAAGCCATTAGTCGGGCCATCTCAGACATAATGCTGCAGGATGCCCAGCGTCAGAGACAGCACGAACTCTGGGCGGCCGAGCTGCGAGATAGGCTGAGGCTCCGGAGCCTCTGGATTGGGACAATGATTTGGCGCTGAACGAAGTGCAGACCACGGCGCAGCATGCCTCTGGCCTCTACTGTCAAGACAGACAGGAAGTTCCCTGGGAGAGAAGCCTTTGTTCATAGCAGAGAGCTCAGTGCTGAAAGGAGGATCCAGGCGGCAGGGGTTCGGGCCTCCACCTTAAGAGAGCCCAAGGCGGTATCCCTTGAGCCTGGTATTGAGAGGCTCTATAATTGGTGAGTGTGATCAATTTTAATTTAATTTTTCCACATATACGCACAGAGTTACGCTATGGGAGTGTCGTCTCCCGACTCTCTCTGCTTTACCTAGCAACCACCATAGACGAAAGGAGGGACGTGCCACCCTATATCTGGCCGCAAGCTATTTTCCTTGAGCCTGGATTTCCCTTAGGCTCCTATAAATGTGAGTGGTACATACATTGACTTTATTGAATTGCTCCATTCCAGTACGACCATCTGCACTATTATTGCCTTTATTTTTTATTTCTCTCTGAGGGATATCTTTAAAGAGAAGATCTGATACTCACACCACAGAGAAGATTGATACACTTGTCTTCAATCAACAACACTCCTTTGAGTATTGAACTGCTGCACTTTTTGAGCACTCATTTGCACTAATTGACTTATCTCCATATATACTTTTTGCACATTTTACTCTTTTTCCTATGCATCTTTAATATTTCTATTTGGTATTTTAAAGGGCAATTTTATTCACTTATATTTTACATTTTATCCAATATTAACCAGTTGTCTATTAATCAGCTGTTCACTATTTTATACACTATTTTATGCGCCGTATGGTCCTTTTTCATCTCTTTGTCATAATGCTGCAGGATGCCCAGCGTCAGAGACAGCACGAACTCTGGGCGGCCGAGCTGCGAGATAGGCTGAGGCTCCGGAGCCTCTGGATTGGGACAATGATTTGGCGCTGAACGAAGTGCAGACCACGGCGCAGCATGCCTCTGGCCTCTACTGTCAAGAGCCAGAGGATCGCTGACAGATGAAGGTGGATTAGACAGCGGTCTCCACCAGTGTGACCCAGCAGGATGGTTGGACACTTTTAGAGGACTGTCTTGAGACATTGGGTGAAGCTGAAGTCCCTACTGGAGAGTTGTGGAGATGTGGGGCAGTTTACCCAGATTGGTCCCAATGTGCTCCCAGCCAAGGATGGCTGAGGGAGCTTGAAGGCCTGGATATGGTGGTGACAGAGGCCTGGGACTGACCGACAGAAGGAGCGGACAGTCTGGACGGGGCAGAGGAACCTGAGAAAATGGAGCCAGAGGTGCTCCTACATTTTCCCGTCTTGCCCGCCATGGAAAAAGTGGCGTTGTTGCACCAAGCACTGCAGGTGCTAAATTGCCAGGATGAGCCTGGGGTTGCCCAAGACATGCCTGAGCAACTGACGGACGGGTCCAGATGGCCCTCTACATCTCCACCGCAAGTGGAGGATGCTTTCCCCCCGTCCCCTTCAGCGGACACTACTCCAGTGTCCATCCCCCCACCAAAAGCGCTGGCTACTGGGCAGAGCGCCGCTGGCCTCTGCTGACCCTCAGACTTGTATCTGGAGAGTCTGACCGAGGATCTCCGGGGCTGCTTCCACAGCCGCAGATATCTCCACCAAGAGTGAATGAAGCCCCCCTCTCATCCCCACCAACAGACACTACCCCAGTGTCCACTATCCCCCCAGCGAGAACACTGGCTATGCGGCCGCGCGACACCAAGCCCTGTCTTCAATCGGCTCTCCCAGAGTTTTGGGGGAAAGGAAGAGAACCATAGGCTCACTGAGGAGCCCATAGACTGTCTGATCATCCACGCTTCACTCAAGCAGCCAAGCAAGCTTCAGAAAGCGGATACAGATGACCTCGCTCCCCCTCGGCAGTTTGTGATGCCGGGAGTGGAGACAGACGATTCTCAACCCCCTGTACTGGGGGCATCCGTCACCCCATGTTCCTCCCAGCCACTGACCAGGGCACCAGGAGCGGGGGCAGTTGGCACATTTTTCACACTGAATGTTGATACCCTGAGCGGAGGTACAGGCGGTACCTCTCCCCAGCAGCGAGCCATTTTCCCAGGAGGGGGTACCAGCAATGTGGTGTACCCACAACGGCCCGGGAGCATAGAAGGGGCCCTCAATGCGCTACTAAGGCTGGTTGTTTCCCTGAGCCAGGACAGCTGGAGAAGAGTGGGGGCTCGTCTCCTGCCAACAGGCTATGGACCAAGGTATGGACTATTGCTATGACAACCCCTAGTCGACCCGTTGGGGCCCAACTGTGGTCGTCGGACTCCTTTGGGGAGGGGAGATACACTATATTGCCAAACGTATTCACTCACCCATCCAAATAATCAGAATCAGGTCTTCCAATCACTTCCATGGCCACAGGTGTATAAAATCAAGCATAAATATTCCACAGTCAGTGGTAGGCCATGTAAACTGACAGAGCGGGGTCAGCGGATGCTGAGGCGCATAGTGCGAAGAGGACGCCAGCTTTCTGCAGAGTCAATCACAACAGGCCTCCAAACTTCATATGGCCTTCAGATTAGCTCAAGAACAATGCGCAGAGAGCTTCATGGAATGGGTTTCCATGGCCGAGCAGCTGCATCCAAGCCATACATCACCAAGTGCAATGCAAAGCGACAGATGCAGTGGTGTAAAGCACGCCGCCACTGGACTCTAGAGCAGTGGAGACGTGTTCTCTGGAGTGATGAATCGTGCTTCTCCATCTGGCAATCTGATGGACGAGTCTGGGTTTAGCGGTTGCCAGGAGAACGGTACTTGTCTGACTGCATTGTGCCAAGTGTAAAGTTTGGAAGAGAGATTATGGTGTGGGTTTTTTTTTCAGGAGCTGGGCTTGGCCCCTTAGTTCCAGTGAGAGGAACTCTGAATGCTTCAGCATACCAAGACATTTTGGACAATTCCATGGTCCCAACTTTGTGGGAACAGTTTGGAGCTGGCCCCTTCCTCTTCCAACATGACTGTGCACCAGTGCACAAAGCAAGGTCCATAAAGACATGGATGACAGACTCTGGTGTGGATGAACGTGACTGCACAGAGTCCTGACCTCAACCCGATAGAACACCTTTGAGATGAATTAGAGCGGAGACTGAGAGCCAGGCCTTCTCCTCCAACATCAGTGTGTGACCTCACAAATGCACTTCTGGAAGAATGGTCACAAATTCCCATAAACACACTCCTAAACCTTGTGGACAGCCTTCCCAGAAGAGATGAAGCTGTTATAGCTGCAAAGGGTGGAGCGACGTCATATTGAACCCTATGGATTAGGAATGGGATGTCACTTAAATTCATATGCGAGTCAAGGCACGTGAGCCAATACTTTTGTCAATATAGTGTATGTCATGAAACTGACGTAGCGCTCCCCGCTTCAAACCCCAATACTTTTATTCCCATGGCAAAAAAACTAAAAGACAAAGACATTTGCCTTGGGAAAGACGTTATGTTCATTTACAGTATATTGCGTGGTTTTAAATGTATTGTAAATTGCTGAGCTTTAGGTTTAAATGTACTTTTATTACTGTATGTGAATGGGCACGTGGAGATGTGTTTTAAAGATGCTACCTGAAGTTATTTTCAATGCCCTCTTTTGTGTGGAATGTGTAAATAATGTGTGATTATGCAAGAATGCTGTCTAACTGTTCTCTGGTTAAGGAGTCATGAGTCTGGGGCAGTATTTGATTTAAAAGTTAATCTGATCTATTGGAACAATAGATTATGTAAATGATGTGTGATATGAGGCTAAGGAATGTTTACTGTAAATATCTGACATAATGTAATTAGAGTTTTAGTAGGTCAATGTTCGTCATTTGGTTTATGCAAATTATAACTGTTGGACCTGGGCATAAATAGTGGCGTTTTTCAATAAAAGTCTCAGATTCCTGTTTGAACATACAGCTTATCTGGGGTCTCATTCAGGGTATCCACTCTCACCCTCAGAAGGCACAGAGCGGCCTTCTGGAAATTCAAAGAGGCTCCAAGGCAGAGGATCAGACCAAGCCGGTCTGGAGCTACAGATCAGGTTGCTCGAAGGCACTGAGTTCCGAGCAACTCAGCTGCCGGGCTGATCAGTAAGGGGTGTCTGGAGAGCCAGGACAGACGGAAGGAGCGGGTTTCCGTCACAGGCACCTAGTGGGGTGTTAGCTAGATTGAATAGATCGTAAGCTGTTGGGCAGGTTCCGCTCTTCCATCGCCCTCAGTGTGTTTGAAAATGTGCTTGATTTGTCCTGCCCCTTGTACAGCGCTGCTGAATCTGTTGGTGCATTATAAATGCTTTTAAGTGTTTTAGGGAGAGGCCACGGGCAATGACAATGTGTGTGATCGTATGGGCTGAGAAATCTATTCCAAGGGCAACACCTTTCTGTAAAGTTCACACCCTTAGACACTGTGTGAGTCCCCATGCACACCTCACACCCCGTGACAGTCCCCATGCACACCTCACACCCCGTGTCAGTCCCCATACACCCTCAGACCCTGTGACAGTTCCAATACACAATAGGAATGTGTATATAGACGAGAGGAAATGGAAATTCATTAGACATGTGCATTCGTTTTAGTACTAAAACGATTTAGTCAGAATTTTTGGATAATTTAGTTTTAGTATGACTCAAGAGAAACGAAACTGCTCAGTACAAAAAACTAAAGAAACTAAAATAAAATGCACTACATTTTAGTTTCAGTCCTTTTTGTGATATTACATTGATGAGTGAAGGAGACCAGCAATGAAGAGTGCAACATCGCAACATCCGAAGTTCTGCACCCTCCTCCACATGCCAATGCAGTAGGATGTTCTATACAGAGAGGGGCAATAATTAATGCAGGAGGATGTTCTATACATTATACATAGAGGGGTATTAATGCAGGAGATGTTATATACATTATACAGAGAAAGGTATAAATTGAGGTGGATGTTCTATACAGAGAGGGACATTAATTAATTCAGGAGGATGTTCTATATATTATACAGAGAGGGGTATTAATTAATGCAGGAGGATGTTCTATACATTATACAGAGAGTATCCTTTTTTTTCAGCCCTTTAAATCCAGTGGCTGTGAGCGATGAGATCGGCTGCTTGTTATATTATCTCTCAGTACAATGTATCAGGCTCAGATGTTACAGTAACTGACTGTAACAGCGCTCATAGTTTCAGTAAAACAAGGAAATAATATTGTTCTAACCTCTTATATATAAAAATATTATTTACTAGTTTTACTGAAACTCTGAGCGCTGTGATGAGCAGCAGTCAGTTACTGTAACAGCTATGCCTGACACATTGTGCTGAGAGTGAGAGATACTGTAACAAGCAGCGATCTCAGCCCTCTGAGAAGTCACTACAATAGTAATTGTATCCACTGGTTTTCGGATGAATGAAATTAGTTTTCATACTAAAGAACTGAAAACGAATTTCTTTAGCAACTAAATAAATTGCATTTTAGGACTAATCCATTAGTTCAAAACGAAATTTTGTGCTGTGCACATGTCTAAAATTCATAAAGAAAATGCGGCCAGACGTATAGTGAATAATATATAGATCATCATCGGCTGACAATTAACTAGATCAGAGGAGGAGGCCGGCCGGCCGTCCAGGATCTGTGTCAATAGGACGGATAAGAAAGTACAGGCGTCCTCCTGGTTAATGACCCCGGTGGGAGCCGTGTATCGTGGCATTTACCTGTGAAAGTTTTTCAGAATATTGAGAACTTACTACTGACACTCACACCCTTTGGCCCATTTCCTCCTGGTCCCCACTCCCCTTCCCCTGTGAGTCTCCACGCACCCCTCAGACCCCATGTCAGTCCTCATATACCCCCTCAGACCCCATGTCAGTCTCCATGCACCTCTCAGACCCCGTGTGAGTCTCATGCACCCCTCAGACCCCATGTGAGTCTTCGTGCACCCCTCGGACCCCATGTGGGTCTTCATGCACCCCTCGGACTCCATGTGGGTCTTCATGCACCCCTCGGACCCCATGTGGGTCTTCATGCACCCCTCGGACTCCATGTGGGTCTTCATGCACCCCTCGGACCCTGTGCGAGTCTCTTTGCACCCCTCAGACCCCATGTGAGTCTTCATGCGCCACTCGGACCCCATGTGAGTCTCCATGAACCACTCAGACCCCATGTGAGTCTCCATGCACCCCTCAGACCCCATGTGAGCCTCCATGCACCCCTCAGACCCCATGTGAGCCTCCATGCACCCCTCGGACCTTGTGTGAGTCTCCATACACCCCTCGGACCCCTTGTGAGTCTCCATGCACCCCTTGGACCCCGTGTGAGTCTCCATGCACCCCTCGGACCCTGTGACTGTTCCTATACACCCTTCAGATCCTGTGACAGTCCCCATAAACCCCTCAGACTCCATGTCAGTCCCCATGCAACCCACAGACCCCATGTGAGTCTCCATACACTTCTCAGACCACAAGTCAGTCCCCATGCACCCCTTAGACCACATGTCAGTCCCCATGCACCCCACAGACCCCATGTGAGTCTCCATGCACCCCTCAGACCTCACGTGAGTCTCTATGCACCCCTTGGACCCCATGTGAGTCTCCATACACCCCTCGGACCCCTTGTGAGTCTCCATGCACCCCTCAGACCCCGGGTGAGTCTCCATGCACCCCTCGGATCCTGTGACAGTCCCCATACACCTCTCAGACCCCATGTCAGTCCCCATGCACCCTCAGACCCCGTGTGAGTCTCCATGCCCCCCTTAGACCCCATGTCAGTGTCCATGCACCCCTCAGACCTCATGTGAGTCTCCATGTACCCCTCAGACCCGGTGTGAGTCTCCATGCCCTCTCAGACCCTGTGTGAGTCTCCATGCACCCCTCAGACCCATGTCAGTCCATGCACCCCTCAGACCCCGTGTGAGTCTCCATGCCCCCCTTAGACCCCATGTCAGTGTCCATGCACCCCTCAGACCCTGTGTGAGTCTCCATGCACCCCTCAGACCCCATGTCAGTTTCCATGCACCCCTCAGACCCCATGTCAGTTTTCATGCACCCCTCAGACCCCATGTCAGTTTTCATGCACCCCTCAGACCCCATGACAGTCTCTATGCACAATAGGAATGTTTATATAAAGACGAGAGGAAATAGATAAGAAAGTTCAGGTGTCCTCCTGGTTAATGACCCCCATGGGAACCGTCACCGTATCGTGGCATTTACCTGTCATGAACTTTGTGATTCTTTGTGAAAGTTTTCCAGAATGCTGAAAACCCCCCGAGGCCGTGCAGGGGCCCCGCATGTCCCACCTATCAGACAGCTTTATACAGGGGCCCCGCATGTCCCACCTATCAGCTGGCTTTATACAGGGGCCCCACATGTCCCACCTATCAGCTGGCGTTGTGCAGGGATCCAGTGCAGAGTAGAGATAATATGTATGTATTGCACATCCTGCAGGGAAGCACTCGAGAGGGATGGGGTGACAGACGTGTAGAAGCATAGAAAACGATCACATTATTATTTATTATTATTCTTTATTTATAAAGCGCCAGCATATGCCGCAGCGCTGTACAATAAGCACAGTATAGACAGGGTTACAATACATTGAACAACATTTGACAAACAGTACAGGAGGAGATGAGGGCCCTATTCCCGTAGGAACTCACAATCTGGGAGGGTTGGGGTTGAAAACAGGAGGAGAGGACTGTAAGGTGAGAGTGATTGATGGTTGCGTCAGTGAGTCGGGTGGTAGGCTTCCCTAAATAGGAATGTTTTAAGGGAGCGTTTGAAGGAAGAGAAGTTAGGGGAAAGTCTGACAGTACGAGGGAGAGCGTTCAGAGAGTGGGGCTGCACGTGAGAAATCCTGCAGTGTATCATGGGAAGAGGTGATGCGGGGAGAAGCTAGGCGCAGGTCACTGTTTGACCTTAGGGAGCGGGCTGGGGTGTATTTGGTGATTAGTGAGGACAGGTAGTGGGGAGCTGAGTTAGTGAGGCTTTTGTAGGTAAAGATAAGGATTTTGAACTTAATTCTGCAGTGGATGGGGAGCCAGTGAAGGGACTCGCAGAGGGGGGATCACATAAACCACTAAAAAAAAAGGAATGCATCCGACGATCCGACGAACAGACCGCCGAATTGATCCAAAAAACAGCCGAGCAGCCGTCAGACAGGTACCCACGCACGCACGCACTTAATCGCGTTTTCAAAAAACCTCTGCATGAAAATAATATATAAAGGTCCTATGAATAATAATGTCTGGATAAAGAAACTCTGCCAGGATCGGCGCGGTGCCCACGCGGTGCCTCCCTTGGCTACCAATCTCCACGCAAAAAACCATGATAGGCCCCCCCACCCCCTAATACACGCCACCCTGAGAGCCTGGCGCTCTTTGAAGCCATCAGTGGGCATAGCCCCCTTCCCCTCGCCGCTCCTACCCCTGCAGTGGTTGCCAGCTTTCTCTAGATCCCTGCTCCCGACAGACGCGGACGGCCTGCCTCGCCCTCCAAGACCTAAGCACTTTCTGAATGAATCAGGCCCAATCCCTTGTGACCACTTACCCATTCCACACGCAAACTCATTCCTACCGCGGTTCCATCATCACCGACTCATTCATCATTACGATCCCTTGCCCCACTGACTGATTATATCAGAGCGCTCACGCAATACGAGATGTTAATAGAGAGGGGCAGATACCCATCCGTCTCTCTTTAATGTATAACATGCTCCAAGCCACGTCATCCCTGAATAGCCCCGCTCGTTCTAGCTGGGAACGCGACTTAAACTTAACCTTTGAGGACCACCAATGGAGCGCTATTTGCCAACTGGCACATTCCAGCTCTACAGCAGTAAGGGTCCAAGAGGCCAATTATAAAGTGCTCACGAGGTGGCATAAACCCCCCCCAAACACTAAGCCATTACGCTGACGGGGAGACACCTAATGCCTCGGCTCTCCACATATGGTGGGATTGTCCTGTCCTCTCCGAATTTTGGCCCTCCGTTCACGACCGTCTTTGCGAGGTCACGGAACCACCACCCCCATTTGCCCCGGAGTATTGCCTACTTAACCACACGGAGGTCCCACCCGAGGTATTTCGGAAATCGATCACTGTCAGACTCCTACACGCTGCGCGCCTAGTTATACCGATGTTCCGGCGTAAACCCATTGCCCCTCCTCTCACTGTATGGTGGCGGGAAGTGGAAACTATTCGATCGGCAGAGGAAAGGGCCGCCCTGTCTCTGGGTAATGCCGCTGAACATTATCGCTCCTGGCACTATTGGCTAAACACCTGCCTGCCCCGGGTGGGTAGGAACGTCCCCCGGTCTCACTGAATTCGCCCTCCTTTACCGTATACTTCCCGCTGAGTCCCCCTCCCCCCACTCATCCTTTCCCGAAGCTACACCTACGTTTATACCACCCGACCATGGGCATTTGTCTCCTGTTCAGAGCCACCGCTTTATGCCATGTTTTAAGCTCTTCATTTATTTACTGCAATATTATACACTGTTGATATTGACTATGTACGACCTTTCAACTTTTCAATAAACACAATATGTTAAAAAAAAAGAAAACTCTGCCATTTAAATTCTTTTTATTTTATACTGTGTATATATATATATGATTTTTTTTGCTGAAAAAGCCTAAAAGAATCAATCAATAAAGAGACTTTATGCTGCAGATTAAAATAATAAACGGTTTATTAGATATTGAATTAAAACGGGAATATTTTTAACTTTGAAACCTGTGAGATTCGTCTGATTAAACCTGCCGAATGAAACCACTGAACATCAGGGCATTTCAATGACATTTCTCTGCTGTTCAATGTGAATAGATTAACCATTGCTTCTCTATGGGGGATTTCACTGCTGTCAAACAGCACCGTATTTCTCTGCCGCCGAACAGGGACCGTATTTCACTGCCGCCAAACAGGGACCGTATTTCACTGCCGCCAAACAGGGACCGTATTTCACTGCCACCGAACAGGGACCGTATTTCACTGCCGCCAAACAGGGACCGTATTTCACTGCCGCCAAACAGGGACCGTATTTCACTGCCACCGAACAGGGACCGTATTTCACTGCCGCCAAACAGGGACCGTATTTCACTGCCACCGAACAAACACCGTATTTCAATGCCGCCGAACAGGCTCTGTATTTCACTGCTGCCGAACAGGGACCGTATTTCACTGCCGCTGAACAGGGACCGTATTTCACTGCCGCCGAACAGGGACCGTATTTCACTGCCGCCGAACAGGGACCGTATTTCACTGCCGCCAAACAGGGACCGTATTTCACTGCCGCCGAACAGGCATCATATTTCACTGCCACCGAACAGGGACCGTATTTCGCTGCTGCCGAACAGACACAGTATTTCACTGCCGCCGAACAGACACCGTAATTCACATTTTTTTTTTGCAATTCACCAATATTTGGCAAACTGCCTGCTCTCTGTATATCCGAAGGGGCACGAAATGTCACTGTACGGGTAAATTCAACAGGGTTGACGTTCCTGGAGGGATCAGCCAAATGACAAATGATTTAGGTAAACTAAAAAAATGGTCGGAGTTGTGGCAATTGAGTTTTAATGTGGATAAGTGCAAGATAATGCACCTGGGACGTAAAAACCCAAGGGCTGAATATAGAATATTTGATACATCTGAGGGTTGGGATTTAGGGGTTATTATTGCAGAGGATCTAAGGGTAAGTAGTCAATGTAATAGAGCAGCAGGAAATGCTGGCAGAATGCTTGGAAATGCTGGCAGAATGCTTGGTTGTGTAGGGAGAGCCTGTATTAGCAGTAGGAAAAGGGAAGTGCTCATGCCACTGTACAGAGCACTGGTGAGACCTCACTTGGAGTACTGTGTGCAGTACTGGAGACCGTATCTCCAGAAGGATATAGACCTCTTAGAGAGAGTTCAGAGAAGGGCTACTAAAATGGTGTACGGCTTGAAGGAGAAAAGTTACCAGGAAAGGGTTAATGATCTTAACATGTACAGCTTGGAAAAAAGACGAGACAGAGGAGATATGATAGAAACATTTAAATACGTAAAGGGAATCCACAAGGTAGAGGAAGGGAGTATATTTAAACGGAAACAAAGTAGCAAAACAAGAGGACATAGTCTTAGATTAGAGGGGCAAAGGTTTAAAAGTAACATCAGAAAGCATTATTTTACTGAGAGGGTGGTGGATACATGGAACAGTCTTCCAGTAGAAGTGGTAGAGGCCAAAACAGTAATTGAATTTAAGCAGGCATGGGATAGGCATAAGGATATCCTAAACAGAAGATAAATTCACTGTTCGGTGACATTTCGTGGCCAATTCGGTGCTCACTGTATAACCCCTTTAGTAACATCCATCCGCTGCACACAGTTTCCCTCCCCCACAGCCTACTCCCTGCTTTACTTCTATGCTGCCTGCCTTCAGGTGTTTTCTGTCCTTGGTACACACGGTGATATCGCTCGCTGGCAGCGGTCTGTATGGGATACGGCCTCATTCCCGCGACGCGAATATCCCAATATATGAAAACAATCCAGCCCAGCATCAACCTGCAAGCCTATCCCAGCGGTGACAACGTTTCCACCGTCTCGGGTCTTTATCACGTAACGCTGTATAAACATAAAGTGCAAGCAATTAGTGAGGGAGTTAATTAGCCGTTAAGACGTGTTCCTTTCAGGGCAACGTGTTTATTCACAATGCTGGCAATTCACCAAATACAGGGGAAATGAAATTGCTGCGGAATGCGCTGATTATCTGTGTTTCCGTTCGACAGGTTTAAACAGGCGAATCCACAGGATTCAATGTAATAAATGGAATATATTGTAACGGTTTGTATTTTAGGAGTCAGATAATGCGCGCCTGCAGATAATGCGCGGCTGCAGATAATGCGCGGCTGCAGATAATGCGCGGCTGCAGATAACGCGCGGCTGCAGATAACGCGCGGCTGCAGATAACGCACGCCTGCAGATAACGCGCACCTGCAGATAACGCGCACCTGCAGATAACGCGCACCTGCAGATAACGCGCACCTGCAGATAACGCGCACCTGCAGATAACGCGCACCTGCAGATAACGCACGCCTGCAGATAATGCGCGCCTGCAGATAATGAGCGCCTGCAGATAATGCGCCCCTGTAGATAACGCACACCTGTAGATAATGTGCGCCTGCAGATAATGCGCGCCTGCAGATAATGCGAGCGCCTGCAGATAACGCATGCCTGTAGATAATGCACGCCTGCAGCTAATGCGCGCCTGCAGATAATGTGCGTATGCAGATAATGTGCGCCTGTAGATAACACACACCTGTAAATAATGTGCGCCTGCAGATAATGCGCGCCTGCAGATAATGTGAGCGCCTGCAGATAATGCACCCCTGTAGATAACGCACGCCTGTAGATAATGCATGCCTGCAGATAATGTGCGCCTGCAGATAACGCACGCCTGCAGATAACGCGCGCCTGCAGATAACGCGCGCCTGCAGATAACGCGCGCCTGCAGATAATGAGCGCCTGCAGATAATGAGCGCCTGCAGATAATGCGCACCTGCAGTTAAAATGCGCACCCGCAGATAATGCGCCCCTGTAGATAACGCACGCCTGTAGATAATGTGCGCCTGCAGATAATGCGAGCGCCTGCAGATAACGCACGCCTGCAGATAATGTGCGCCTGCAGATAATGCGAGCGCCTGCAGATAATGCGCCCCTGTAGATAATGCACGCCTGCAGATAATGTGCGTATGCAGATAATGTGCGCCTGTAGATAACGCACACCTGTAGATAATGTGCGCCTGCAGATAATGCGCGCCTGCAGATAATGCGAGCGCCTGCAGATAACGCACGCCTGCAGATAATGTGCGCCTGCAGATAATGCGAGCGCCTGCAGATAATGCGCCCCTGTAGATAATGCACACCTGCAGATAATGTGCGTATGCAGATAATGTGCGCCTGTAGATAACGCACACCTGTAGATAATGCACGCCTGCAGATAATGCGCGCCTGCAGATAATGCGCGCCTGCACATAATGCGTGCCTGCAGATAATGTGCGCCCGCAGATAATGCGTGCCTGCAGATAATGTGCGCCCGCAGATAATGCGCGCCTGCAGTTAATGCGAGCGCCTGCAGATAATGCGCACCTGCAGATAAAATGCGCGCCCGCAGATAATGCGCGCCTGCAGATAATGCGTGCCTGCAGATAATGCGCGCCTGCAGATAATGCGTGCCTGCAGATAATGTGCACCCGCAGATAATGCGTGCCTGCAGATAATGTGCGCCCGCAGATAATGCGTGCCTGCAGATAATGTGCGCCTGCAGATAATGTGCACCTGCAGGTTTCTCTTTCACGTCCCCGCTTTATTGCAATATTACAATGCAGGCGTTAAAAAAGCTGCCTGCACTGTTATCGGGCGCTAAGCCCCGAGATGCGTGCGGCAGGTTGGCGTAGTGATCTGCAGGGGGAGAATGTTTTCCTCCAGTCTCTCCCTGCTCCCGGCAGACAAAGGAGGCTTTTGGAGCCGCAGTCCTCGCCGTGGGATAGGAGGTGAGTATCAGATTTTATTGGGGGGGGAGGGGTTGGCTGGTAATGTAATGGCTAGGAAATGTATCTCTAGCTTGAAACAGTTTGTATTTTAGGAGTTGGTGTCAGTGACGGGGCTTTTTTTCAGGGGGTACTTGGGGGTACTCAGTACCGGCACATCACCACTCAGTACCGGCACCTCACCACCAGCCAGAACTAACATGAGAGAGCATGATGTTCCTCCCTCCTCCTGTAGTGGCAGGCAGAGAATCGGAAGTGCTCGGCAGCTCATGTTGCTACTGAACACTTCCGTTTGTCAGGAACTGATAACCCCCCTCCCCCAGTAAGTGACAAGGGAGGGCTGCTCCCCCCTCTCTCTGCAGCCACTGAAACTTTGAACAGCATGGGGAGGGGGGGTTGCAGCATGTATACACACATCTGCCAGAGCTGCGGATTGTCATGCAAGCGGTGTGATCAGAGGAGCTGGCACTGTAAGGCGGTAGTGAGTTTCATTGCTGTGGAGCTCATACACACTGCACATTACTGTGAGTGTCATTGCTGTGTAGCTCATACACACTGCACATTAGTGTGAGTGTCATTGCTGTGGAGCTCATACACACTGCGCATTACTTTGAGTTTCATTGCTGTGGAACTTATACACACTGCGCATTACTGTGAGTTTTATTGCTGTGTAGCTCATACACACTACGCATTAGTGTGAGTGTCATTGCTGTGGAGCTCATACACACTGCGCATTACTGTGAGTGTCATTGCTGTGGAGCTCATACACACTGCACATTACTGTGAGTTTTATTGCTGTGGAGATCATACACACTGCGCATTACTGTGAGTGGCATTGCTGTGGAGCTCATACACACTGCACTTTACTGTGAATTTTATTGCTGTGGAGTTCATACATACTCAGCAAAACTGAGTTTCATTGCTGTGGAGCTCATACACACTGCGCATTACTGTGAGTGTCATTGCTGTGTATCTCATACACACTGCGCATTAGTGTGAGTGTCCTTGCTGTGGAGCTCATACACACTGTGCATTACTGTGAGTTTCATTGCTGTGGAGTTTATACACACTGCGCATTACTGTGAGTTTTATTGCTGTGGAGTTCATACACACTGTGCATTACTGTGAGTGTCATTGCTGTGGAGCTCATACACACTGCGCATTACTGTGAGTTTTATTGCTGTGGAGATCATACACACTGCGCATTACTGTGAGTGGCATTGCTGTGGAGCTCATACACACTGCACTTTACTGTGAGTTTTATTGCTGTGGAGTTCATACATACTCAGCAAAACTGAGTTTCATTGCTGTGGTGCTCATACACACTGCGCATTACTGTGAGTGGCATTGCTGTGGAGCTCATACACACTGCACTATACTTTGAGTTTTACTGCTGTGGAGTTCATACATACTCAGCAAAACTTAGTTTCATTGCTGTGGTGCTCACAAATGCTAGGGGATTATCCACTCAGTGCCATCGTTGCAAACCCCCCCAAAAAAACAGCTAACTGCATCGCAATACAGATTTTTCTTGCAACAGAGGCACTTAGTGGATAACCCCCATAGGGTTACAACAATAGTTGTAGTTCATTTAAAGGAACACAGTATTAAAAAATATGGTTCCTGACTATGACCACTGTATCTTGGGGGGTGACTATAATGCAGTCCTAGACCCGATCCTTGACCGCTCAGGCTCTCGTTGTGTCCCCTCCCTGAGACAGGTGACGGAAGGTCCTACCTTCTTGAAAAACCACCTGGCCTTGGTAGACGCTTGGCGCCTCTTAAATCCAGAAGGGCGGGACTTTTCCTTTTATTTGCACCCTCAAACTCTTTTTCCCGGATAGATCTCATTTTGTTATCGGGTTCCCTTCGACATTCCCTGACGGACACATCGATAGGCATGATCCATATATCGGATCATGCGGCAATATCTGTGGATCTACGGTTGGACACCCCACTCCTTAAGTCATTTAATTGGCGTTTCCCTGATACACTCCTGCAATCGAGTGTTTCAGGCTCACTTGTGTTGGAATAATTATTTAGATGACAACATTGAACACGTGGAAGATGTAAACTTATTTTGGGAAGCAGCTAAACCTGTCATGAGAGGCTGTATCATTGAATATGTATCGCGTAAACGCAAGGAACTTTGCCAGAAATTGCAAGCGGCCCATTCCTCCCTCGTGCAGGCCTCCAGGTCTCATCTCTCCCACCCCTCGCCCCAATCTGCAGAACGATATAAAACTTGTAAGCAATGTTACTCCGCACTAGTGGAGGAGAAAGCCAAATACTTTTGGTCCCTTCAACGGAATCGCCTTTTCAGATGAGGTAATAGACAGGGTAAACTCCTGGCCAATTTGCTTAACTCGTATGTTGGGTAGTCTCCTGAGCGACCCCTCTAGCATTAATGACTATTTCAGATCCTATTTTGAGGACTTCTATAGGGCAAAGACGGATGATTGAAAGCCGCAAGCTAAATTCTTTACGATGGCGGGCTTGGCGGAACTTAGCCTGGAAGCTAGAGAAGCGCTAAATGCCCCGATACGCCCAGAGGAGATTCAAAATGCCATATCTTGCCTTCATTCCCATAAAACCCCAGGCCCTGGTGGTTTCTCGGCAGATTTTTTACAAGTCATTAAGTGGTCATCTGGTCCCCATCTCCACACCCTTTACAACAATATTTTGCAGGGGGAGACCCCGCTGCCTTCTTTGAATGTCTCCAGGTTAATAGTCCTCCCCAAACCGAATAAGGACCCCCACCTCATAACCTCTTACCGTCCGATTTCACTATTAAATATTGACTTAAAACTCTTATCGGGTATTATGGCACGGCGCCTTTTAGCAACATTTATCTCCCAGGCCCAAACGAGCTTCCTCACTGGCCGACACTCTACTCTGAATGTCCAACGAAGCCTGACGGCATTGTGCTCAGTGGGCAACTGTCTGGACTCACCCGCCATTGCGCTTAGCTGCGACGCCGATAAGGCCTTTGATAGGATCTCCTGGTCCTATCTGCTACGCTTCCTAAAATACCAATTTTTTTGGCCTAGCATTTCAAACCTCTTTAAAGCGCTCTATGACTCCCCTTCAGCGATGGTGACGACCAAAGGCCTTAATTCCAGACCTTTTACACTAGGGAGGGGCACACAGCAGGGTTGTCCCCTATCTCCCCTGTTGTTTAATCTGGCCATAGAACCTTTACTTCGGGTGTTGTTAACGCATCCCAACTGTCAAGGCATAGGTGTTGGCTCCCGGGAGGTTAGAGTGGTGGCCTTTGCTGATGATTTACTTCTTTTCCTTTCTCAACCAGACCGGGCCGTCCCGACCTTGTTGGAATACTTGGAGGCTTTTCGTGAGGCATCCGGCTTTATGATTAACTATGAGAAAACTGTGGCTTTTTGTTTGGGATCCGGAGGGAGTGGTGGATTTTCCACTGGACTCTTTTCCCTTCCAATGGAGACGGGACGAATCGTTCACATATTTGGGGGTATCCCTTCCCATTGATGTTGATAAACGTCCCCCCCCTTTAAATAGCTTGAGGGACTTGCTGGCTTCCTGGGAAAAACTGCCTCTCTCCTACGTGGGTAGATGTAACTTAATTAAAATGGTTGCTTTCCCGAGTATATTGTATCCCCTCCAAATGCTACCTATCCTAATTAAAAGTCGAGATATTTCACTTATACAATCACTGTTTTCTAGATTTATTTGGGGCGGTGGGAGACCGAGGGTGGCACTCCACAAGCTCCAACTTCCATACACTCAGGCCCGATGTCCATTCTTATAATGTGGCGGCGTTATATTGCTTAGTCTCATATTGGCTCACTGACTCCTCCAGATTCACCGATTGTGCCCTCGATCGTGCTATGGCCGGCCCGTTATCGCTGTCAGCTTTTCTTCACCTCCCCCCCTCCGCGCTGCCCCTTTCCTTGAAATCTAATCCATTGCTAAAGGTAGGGAGGTCCGCCTGGTGCAAGGCTCGCAAGGCGCTGGGCTTGTCTTACAAGTCTTCTGTTTTCCAATCCTGGCTTAATAATCCTGCTTTTCAAAACGGTGCGGTGGCTTTGGTTTTTCGGATAATGGCGAGTAGAAGCTTCACGCAATTTAGACATCTTTTGCTCCGATCCTCCCATGAGTTTCCCTCTTATGACATCTCCGTGAGTTGATAACCCCAGCATTTTTACACCAGGTTTATCTCCAATTATCGACTTTCGTCTCACCCCAAGTGTCGGTATTGCGGGCGGTAGATTTTCTTAACCCCTTAGATAGCATAATGCTGATCTCCCCATCAGTAGCAGCCTTTCGAGCGCTTATCAGACCGCAATTTGATTGGTCATCTGCTACCACAGACCTGGCCGCCTGGTGTGTACACCTCCCGTCCCAATCTCCCTTCTCCCTCATAAAGGCCACAACCCAATCACGCAAACCAATCCCGTCTGCTCAATCCTGGGAAATGCTGTATAAGTTACTGCATGGCGATACATAGCCCGGATCGATTGTCCCGTGTCACACAGCAGAGCTCTGGCCACTGTTTAAAATGTATTCACGCCAATGCAGATCTCTTTCACTGTCTGTGGTCCTGCCCGGTTATTGCTCTCTTTTGGGATACTATTCGGCGATTTGGGGCTTGTGTCCTGAAGCTCCGGGTGCCTCTTCTCTGGACTGGGCTCTATTTAATATCCTTACCCATACTGAAGCACGTGCCATGCCCAGTGCGCGGAGGACATGTTTGGGTCTTCTCTCAGCTGTAGCAAAGAAGGCTATTCTGGGACACTGGATATTCCCCAACGTTTGGTATGTTCTCCCCCCGCCTCTACGCCATATTTCAGCATGACTGGGTGCAGGCTAATTTGGACAAAGAAGCCAGAGTTAAGAAATTCTTTGATATTTGGCACAATTTTATGCTTTGTCTACCAGACTCTGTTCTCTTTAAACTACGCACTGACTCTGGTCTTACTACCTGCTTTTTAACTCGTTCTTTGCTGACCCCCCCCTCTGGTAACCCCATCCCGTCCTACAAGAATAACTGACCTCTGTTACTGAGTAATGCATAATCTTTCTATTCATGTCATATTGCCTTGTATATTTGTGGTGACACCATTCTCTGGTAATTGTATTGTTGTTCTGTTACCTGAATCTATCTGAATAAAGTGTTTAATATGGTTCCCTTTTATAGGGTCTCCTTTAAGTGAACTACAACTATTGTTTATGAGGACATGAAAATAGTCCTAATAATCAGTTTTTCCCCGGACGTGAGAGAGTAACCCCCACCTATTTTTCCAGAAAGAAAGCACTGGTCAGTGACATAATGTAGACTTGTTGTTCCTGCTGTCTGTGTTACTGTTTGACCTGATTGATCTGATGTTGTCTGTTTGTTAATCTCGTCTAGTTTAACTGATCAGGTTTCTGCGTCTCCTGAAGGAATTCACCCCCCTCATGGAGACATTGTATCTGCTGATTGTGTCATGTTACCCTCCCCCTCTCTGTTTCCCATGTAACTGGCCCCATTTTCATTAAAGCATATATTAATTCCCCTGCATTAAGCTGTGTCTGGTGTTTGGGGAGAGATACATAGAATTACACAGCGCTCCCTCAAGTTCTGGCTGAGGGTTGGGAGAAGGAAAGCTGCTGCGGATCAGCTTGGCTGGAGTGAAGGGACGGACACTGTGACAGGTTCGGGTCTGGTCCACAAGCCGGAGACCAGTGACCCCCGGTTACTCTATGGCAGGACTCTCAAACTTAAATCACCTGAGGGCCACTGGACAGGTTTTCATATCCCATGGGGGCCACATGCTAAATTTCAAACTCGTTTCTATTAAACCGTTTTCCTTCACAGCAAAAAGTCTGTTTATTTTTTTGAACATCTTTTTATAGTTTTGGTATTTAATGACATTTATCGGACGAAATTTTTGATTCCCATTTTTTTTAAAAGTCGTTTTTATTTTATTCTTTAACAGAATTTATTCTTTATTATTTGGAGACATTTTAATGCTTTTTTTCTTGTTTTAATGCATATTAGAAGAATAGCGGAGTTCGGCTTTTTTTTTTCCTCTTCAGTCCAGTCTTCCTGGGTCGTCCGCTGTCACTTGAAGTGGGTGATCTTTGTCGGACATACAGGGTTATTCAGAGAGCACCGAAATGTTGCCGACATTTCGGTGCGCTCGTGTTCACCGCACTTTGGCTCGTCTGGTTCACTGACCCTGCGGTGAATTCAGCATTTGCCGCAGGGTCCCCGAAGTGCAGGGAACAAGCCGCCGAACGCATCTGAAAAACTGCTGCAAACCTGCCGTATCGATCGGAAAATTGCCAAATGGATCCAAAAAAACACAAAAAAATACTGAATCGATCCGCAAATCCGCTGAACGCAACTGACGATCCACCACATAACCACTGAATCGATCCAAAAAAGGCGTCGACCAGCCAAACCGAACACCAGAAAAAGCAGACAGGCCAAACGGGTAAAAAAAAACAAAAAAAACTTTTAAAAGCTGTTTGCTAAAAAACTACTGGACAGAAATGCCTGGAATTAATATGAGATCTTATGAATAATAAGAATAAAAAAGGTTTGTTACAGAAAAAAATAAAAAACACCATTTTAAAAAATAATAATAAAAAGAAAAACATTTTGCCAAAAAAAGTCCCGAAAAACGATAGGAAAATTCTAAAAATACAGTCTTTTTGCTGCGAGTGAAAAGAATAAATGGGCGAATAAATTTTTAATAAAAACTGAATATTTTTTTATATTGAAACCTATGGGATTCACCAGATTAACCCCTTCGCTGCTGAGCCATTTCACCTCTGTGTGCTGAGCTCATTTTTACTGTTTTGTGCTCATCTTGTTTCAACGCGATTTGAAGTCACGTTTTATTGTAGGACCCAGACATATTATATATTCTTATTTTCAGCAGACTCGGCAGATTCCTAATATATCAGTAGTATATGTATACAGTGGTGTATTTAGGTTTTGTGCTGCCCTAGGCCTGACTAAACTCGTGCACCCCCTAATTTAAATTTGAGGCACCCCTTCCTGTCAAGGGCACACCTCTTCCTGGTTAATCCCCACCCTTCCTCTTTAAGCCCCACCTTTTCCTCTTAGAGCTCCGCCTTTTCCTCTCTTTATATTAAAAGTGGATACCAAGTGCCTACTTGTATATTTTGTATACCATTTCAAATGTATCTATTGAGATAAAGAAAATTATGAAATGTTTAAATTCAAGCATTTTTACAAAGAACAGCCACGCATGTCAAGTATACTGGATCACAGCCGCTCTAATTGGTTGAACAATAAAATCCACAGAAACTGTGCACTGCATATGAGCGTATCACAGAGCTGCACAGCAATAAAACCCACAGAAATGGGCACTGTGTATGAGCATATCAGAGCTGCACAGCAATAAAACTCACAGTAATGTGCAGTGTGTATGAGCGTATCCCAGAGCTCCAGGGCAATAAAACTCATAGTAATATGCAGTGTGTATCACAGAATCCACAGCAATAAAACTCCCAGCAATGCAATGTTTGGTGTGTGTCAGCGTATCAGAATCCACAGCAATAAAACTCCCAGCAATGCAATGTGCGGTGTGTATGAGTGCATCAGAATCCACAGCAATAAAACTCACAGCAATGCAATGTGCGGTGTGTATGAGTGCATCAGACTCCACTGCAATAAAACTCACAGCAATGCAATGTGTGGTGTGTGTCAGCGTATCAGAATCCACAGCAATAAAACTTCCAGCAATTCAATGTGCGGTGTGTATGAGTGTATCAGAATCCACTGCAATAAAACTCCCAGCAAACCGAGTGTATATGAGCACACAGCAATTATGCTGTGCAGCCATCTTGTCAGCAGTGGGGTGCCACTGCCAGAGGGTGCACTGTAGCTTTGATTCTCTTCCCGGTGGGTGTTCAGTCCAGAATAGAGTCTGTGTTAACGAAAGGGCGGGCAGCTGCGCGCGTGCATTTCACGTGGATCAGCCAGTCATGTGGTACGGAGTGTGGAGAAGCAGGTACTGCGGACACAGCAACGTGGGTTTTCTAAGCGTTTTTTTATTTGCAGCAGCAAAGGGGTTTTCCACAAACAGAGAAAATAAACAACAAAAAAAATCCTACTCCCTTTTGGGAGGCTACCTGACAATAGACGAACCTGTCTACTCCTGGGTCCACTAAACGGGTTCCCCCAGTAAAACAAAACACACTTTCCAATATAACAGATTCCTTACTTTTCCACCACAGTCTCCAACTCCTTCCTCCTTCTGTCTCCAAACCCCTCAATGAACTGGAAGGAACTGAGACTTCTTATAGGGAAGGGTGGGGCAGCTGTGGTAAATGAGCAATCATTCAGTTAACCCTGAACTGGGAAGGTGGCTACTTCCAGCCGTCTACTCAGGTACCGGCCCTCACATAGCCTGCCCCGAGTGAACCCGTCACACATCCCCCTCCCCAGCGCAACACCAGGGTGAGGAGCGACCATAGCGGAGAGCCCATGGGCCCGAGACAGCGCATCGGCGTTGCCATGGAGAAGGCCCGCCCTGTGCTGCACTACAAACTTGAAGGGCTGTAAGGAGAGGAACCACCGAAGGATCCGGGAATTGCGGTCCCGGTTACTGTGCATCCACCTCAGAGGGGCGTGGTCGGTGACCAGGGTAAACTGCCTGCCTAGTAAATAGTACCGTAGCATCTCTGTGGCCCATTTAATCGCCAGACACTCCTTCTCGATCACGGCATAGCGTTGTTCCCGGGGCAGCAGTTTCCTGCTCAGGTAAAATACCGGATGCTCCTCACCATCCACATACTGCGAGAGCACAGCCCCCAAACCAACCTCTGAGGCATCCGTCTGCAGGAAGAACTCAGTCCCGAAGTCCGGTGCCACGAGGATGGGCCGGTCACATAACGCAGAGTGCAGATCGCCAAAGGCCTCCTCAGCCTTATTGTCCCATCTCACCATATCGGGGCTTTTGCCTTTAATAAGGTCGGTTAGCGGCGCCGCCCTAGTCGCAAAATGGGGTATGAATCGGCGGTAGTAGCCGACAATCCCTAGGAAGGCCCTCACCTGTTTTTTCTTAAGAGGTTGAGGCCAACTCCGTATTGCCTCCACCTTATGGACTTGGGGTTTCACCGATCCCCTCCCAACCACATAGCCCAAGTACTTAGCCTCCGCCAGCCCAATAAAACACTTGGGGGGGGTTGGCTGTTAGACCGGCCCTTCTGAACGTGTCGAGCACAGCCTCAACCTTCGGCAGATGGGACTCCCAATCCGTGCTGTGGATGACGACGTCATCCAGGTATGCCGCAGCGTACTGGACGTGAGGCCTGAGCAGCTTGTCCATGAGCCGCTGGAAGGTGGCTGGGGCTCCATGAAGGCCAAAGGGCATAATTCTGTAATGAAATAACCCGTCTGGGGTGGCAAAGGCGGTTTTCTCCCTGGCCCTTCTGGTTAGGGGTATCTGCCAATACCCTTTCGTCAGATCAAGAGTCGAGAGGTATCTGGCTTTTGCCAATCTCTCTACCAGCTCATCCACACGGGGCATGGGATAGGCATCAAACTTGCTGATTTCATTCAACTTCCTGAAGTCGTTACAAAATCTGGTAGAGCCGTCTGGCTTTGGCACCAAAACGATGGGGCTGGACCAATTACTGTGGGATGGCTCAATGACCCCAAGCTCTAGCATTTTCTTGACTTCTAGTCTGACTGCCTCTCTTTTGGCTTCCGGTTGGGTTTCAGTCTAATCGCTACACCGGGTTCGGTCACAATGTCGTGAAACACGTCATGTGTTCTACCTGGTATCGGTGAGAACACATCCCTATTCCTCTCGACCATTCGGTTGACTTCCTCTACCTGGCAGGGAGTCAGCTCAGGGGAAATAGCCACCCCAGGCTCTGGGGCCTGAGGACCGGACTGGGCATGGCCGGTCTGGGACACGCAGGCCTCTCTGTCTTGCCATGGCTTCAGGAGATTGACATGGTAGATCTGCTCCTTCTTCCGGCGGTCAGGCTGCCTAATCCTGTAGTTGACAGGGCCTGTCTGTTCCAGGACCTCATATGGTCCTTGGAAATGAGCCAGAAGTTTGCTTTCTGCAGTCGGAACCAGTACCATCACCCTGTCCCCTTGCGAGAACCGTCTTGCGGTGGCCTTCTGGTTATAGATACGGGATTGGATCTCCTGTGCCTTTTCCATATGCCGACGTACCAGGGGGATAACCCGAGCCATCCGCTCGCGTATGCTTACAACATATTGTATCGGGTTGGTTCCGGTCACTCCCTGCTCCTCCCATGTTTCCCTGAGTATATCCAGCAGACCACGTGGGTGCCTGCCATATAGGAGTTCGAACGGAGAGAAGCGGGTCGAGCTCTGGGGAATCTCACGTATAGCAAACAACAAGTAGGGCAATAACATGTCCCAGTCCTTTCCTTCCCTGCTAACAACCTTCCTCAGCATCCCCTTTAGGGTGCGGTTGAACCGCTCGACAAGCCCATCCATCTGCGGGTGATACACGGAGGTCTTTAGCGCCTGTATCTTTAACAAGTGACACAGCTCTTTCATCAGACGGGAAACAAATGGAGTACCCTGATCGGTCAGGATCTCTTTCGGGATGCCCACTCGTGCGAATACCTGAACCAACTCTCGGGCAATGTTCATTGCATTTGCTTTGCGCAAGGGAACGGCTTCAGGATACCGGGGTGCATAGTCCAGGATCACCAATATGTAATGGTGCCCACGTGCAGATTTTTCCAATGGACCCACAATGTCCATTGCGATCCTTTCAAGGGGACATCAATGACCGGGAGGGGTATGAGAGGGGCTCTCAAGTGTGGCTTAGGAGATGCCAACTGACATTTCGGGCATGAGGCACAGTACCGTTTCACCGCCTCATAAACCCCGGCCAGAAGAACCTGCGCAGGACCCGCCCTGGGTCTTTTCAACCCCTAAGTGCCCTCCTAGCACATGGGAATGAGCGAAGTCGAGTACCTTTCTGGTCTGAGAGGACGGAACCACCAACTGTTCAATTTCCTGACCTCCCTCCATAATGACCCGGTACAACAGATCACTCTTCAAAATAAAGTACGGATAACTCTTTATTGCCCCTTCCACCGGCACCCCGTTCACCTCAATCACCCTGCTTCTCGCAGTCTGCAACAAAGGATCACTAGCTTGGTTGTTCCCAAAACAGTGTTCCCGGAAATCCCTCCCCCTGAGTCATTCCCATCGGAGGTAGAGCCCCCAGAGTTAGGAGCCTCATTCACCTCCTCACTCGTATGTGTTACAGGGACCCCCAATTCTGTCTCTGTCACCTGGGTGGCCACCCCCTTTCGAGATCTTTTGGCCGGGGTGTTCACCAGAGCCTCAGCCCGAGCTCTGGTAAAGCCGTGCTTGGCTTCTCGCCTCTCTCTGCGTGTTTTCCGGGGTTTAGGAGGTTTCTGACAAAAAAAACCTATCGTGGAATGGGAACACCTCGGTGATGTCGTTAGTACCCTCATCAAGGTCGGCAGTGGCCGTACCAACGGATAACCCCTGCAATATGGTCTGAAAGTCCGGGAAATCCCTCCCTAAGACAAGGGAATAGGGTAACTTGGGTACCATCACAGCTGGGACAGACCGTACCCTCACCCCCACAGAGACAGCGACTAGCGCCGTGGGATAACGAACGGTACTACCATGTACGCACAACACTCCCACAGTCTTATCTTTCCGTAAGTTGGCCCGGCCCACCAGTTTGCCTGACACCAAGGTTATGGCACTACCGGAGTCCGCAAGTGCCACTGCCTGTAGTCCGTTCAGCAGGACGGGTACTCGAAAAGTCTGAGTCCCTTCCACCAGGCCAGTCAGACATATCAGTCCGCAGAAATTCCGGGGGTCCTCACCCAGCCCACACTGCATGGGCGCAGACGTGTTAGGACACCTGGCTCTAATATGTCCCAGTTCGCCACACTCAAAAGCACTGTATCGAGTTCCTTTGGGGCTCATTCCCTCTTCGAAAAGTGTCGCTGTGGTCTGAGTAACGCACTGGTCCCCCAGGTGCTGGCAGGATTGCCGACCCGTTTGACCTAGTTGTGGAGCTGAAGACTTTTTGAGGCTGCTCCTTTCTATGGGTGGGGATGCTCCCCACAACGACTTTTGGAGACCTCCTGGGCGAGTCCTCGAAGTTTTTGGCAGCCAGGTAACGCTCTACTTGGGCCACCATGTCATCATAGGTACCCGGGTTCCCTTGTCCCACCCATTCACGGAGGCTGCGTGGGAGTCCGCGTAGGAACTTATCCAACACCAGGGTTTCCACTATCTGCGTGGGGCTTTGGTGCTCAGGTTGGAGCCACTTCCGAGCCAAATGCATTAGGTCGAACATCTGCGTCCGGGGTGGTGTCTTCTCCTCATACGTCCAGTTAGAGAAGCGCCGCGCTCTCACAGCTTTTGTTACTCCGAACCGGGCCAGGATTTCGGCCTTTAAAAGTTTATAGTCCGTAGCCTGGACTTCCTCCAGGTCATAGTAGGCCTTTTGGGCCTCTCCAATCAGGAAGGGTGCGATAATCCCCGCCCACTTGTCTGCATGCCAGGCCTCCCGGGTAGCAGTGCGCTCAAAGGCACGGAGGTATGCTTCCACGTCATCCTCAGGCAACATCTTCTGAAGGTAGCAACTAGCTCGAATCCTGGTCTCCTGGCTAGGGGGTGCTTGCGTCGCCAAACTTCGTACAGTTGCTTTAAGCAGCTCATGGTCAGCTTTCTGGGCCTCCATCACGGCCCCAATCTGTGCCTGTATTAGGCGGTTGCTCTCCTGCTGCGTGCCGCCGTGGCACTTACCAGTGCTTTTAATAAGTCCTCCATTGTAACTGTGGGTTCTGTACCCTTGTTGCTACTGCCAGCGCACAGCAGGTACAAATCCCACCGCTGCCACCACTTGTGGAGAAGCAGGTACTGCGGACACAGCAAATGGGTTTTCTAAGCGTTTTTTATTTGCAGCAGCAAAGGGGTTTTCCACAAACAGAGAAAATAAACAACAAAAAATCCTACTCCCTTTTGGGAGGCTAACTGACAACAGACGAACCTGTCTACTCCTGGGCCCACTAAACGGGTCCCCCAGTAAAACAAAACACACTTTCCAATATAACAGATTCCTTACTTTTTCCACCACAGTCTCCAACTCCTTCCTCCTTCCTCCTTCCTCCTTCCTCCTTCCTCCTTCCTCCTTCCTCCTTCCTCCTTCCTCCTTCCTCCTTCCTCCTTCCTCCTTCCGTCTCCAAACCCCTCAATGAACTGGAAGGAACTGAGACTTCTTATAGGGAAGGGTGGGGCAGCTGTGGTAAATGAGCAATCATTCAGTTAACCCTGAACTGGGAAGGTGGCTACTTCCAGCCTTCTACTCAGGTACCGGCCCTCACATAGCCTGCCCCGAGTGAACACTTCACAGGAGACTCAGAGAAATGGCAGTGAAATGCCCTGATGTTCGGTGGTTTCAATCAGCAGGTTTATTCAGGCGAACCCCATAGGTTTCACTGTTAAAAATATTCCCGTTTTTATGCAATATCTAATAAATCATTTATTATTTTAATCTGCAGTAAAAAGTCTTTACTTATTGATTTTTTTTTTAGTACCTTTTAGTCATTTTTCAGATTTTTTGGGCAAAATTTTCCCCCTTTTTTTTAATAGCAGTTTTTCTTTTTTCTGTAACAGAACTTTTTATTATCAATCATAGGATCTTATATGTAAATTCCAGACATTTTCGTTCAGTAGTTCTTTTGAAAACAGCAGGCCACGGGTTTGCGGTGGCAGCATTCAGCGGCCGACTCCATGCACTTTGGGGACCCTGCGGTGAATGGTGAATTCACTGCAGGGTGGGGAAATTTTACTCTCCTAAGTGCAGGGAACTACAGAACACCAAAAAGTTGGCGTCATTTCGGTGCTCTGTGAGTAACCCATTTAGTGGGGAGGTTTTTTGCTGCCCCCTGGAAAGTGAAATTGAAAGTGTAAATTAGTGAAATCTCAATGTATCCTTCCTGGTAAAATACTTTGCAAAAGTAAAAGAAATTTTTTTTTTATTTTTTTTAGGGGTGGGACCACCCAGTGCGGGCCGCCGCCCCCTGGAAAGTGCCGCCCTAGGCCTGGGCCTAGTCGGCCTAGGCCAAAATACACCAGTGATAATGTATACGTCATGTCCTGCCGGAATGTTATAACAAAAAATGTGAATTTCCATTAAAATTTCAATCATCTACAGCGTGTAAAATAATTTTTTCACATTTTATCATCCGAGCCTTTGTGGTTATATATTCTGGGCCCTATTTCATTCCTTGCGCATCGGTTTTGCACGCACGCAAATGCGCATTTGCACGAGGACAAAACCATTTGCGCAGAACGTCGTATTTCAACGTTCGCGTAAACAATGCGCGTTATCGTTTAACGCGGATGGACTTGAGCGAGCGAGATGAACTGTGCGCGTCCTATACTTAACATTGTGAGCGCAAATGCGTTAAGCGGATGGTATTTCAATAGATGCGCAACTTCCTACGAACGACATTTGCGTGCATAATTTTAACGTCTTTGAAAAAATGAAAAAATGTTCTGGCCGAAACAAAATACACCAGCACGAAAAAAAAAATACAGCACAGTATAGTTACACATTCTACACATACCCAAAGAAAAAAATGGAGAATTCGTGCATATTTTTTTTATTGCTGCAGCATGTATACTCAGATTTATTTTGACAGGCGCAAAAACGTTAGTGAGTCAATTAAGGTGAATTGATGTCAATTAAGGTTCTTAATTCTGATTGGCTGAATCTCGCGAAAAAAAACAGTCCGCACACTGATTTACATGCGCAACGTTACTGCGCGCGTATTACACTTAGTTTTGCGCGTTTTTTTTTACTAACGTTCTTTTTTGACGGATGAGAAAATGCGTTCGGATCCGAATATCACGTTAATTTTCGTGCAATAACGCTGGACAATGCGCGCAAAAAAAAATTGCACTGCGCGAGCGCATTTGCGCAGAGAATGTAATATGGCCCTCTATGGGGTACTCTTTTTAAAAAATATATATAGATATGGGAACCTGTATTTTTCTGATAAAATACACAATTTTAGCTTAACAAAACGTAATTTTTTATTATCATTGAAAAGCGAACAATAAATTAAAGAAAAAATACATTTTTATTTATTTTATATTTTTATTTATTTATTTTGGTTTACACATAATCTGGTCATGTTTAGTATCATTGAAAAGGTTATGCTCTGGCCTGTCCATTGTTATCAAACATGACCCGCTAGCTGCCATTGATCGGGAGACACGGTGGTCCAAAAGTCCCCTTATCTCCACCATAGGGATTTCCATAGGAAATTCCTGGGCAGCTAGGGGTTAACTCACTCACTGACATCATTGTGCCATATGTAATGACATCAGTTGACAAGGGGAGACCCGGAAGTGGGGCTGACATCTAAGATGGCAGCCCCCACTGGAAATAGGCCGTGATTCGGCACTGATTGGTGCCTGATCACGACCTGGCTCCTAAGGAGCTAAAGAAAGGCATCACTGGAAAAGATAGACTGTGACTGTGACGCAAGTCATTTTGGACTTTGGATGAATGGGCATGGAGGCATATTTTGTAGGGTGCAGGACTCCTAATCAGTATTGGCCCATTGCCCTCTCTGTGCAGAATGTTGGTGTAATTGTGATGCAAGAATGTCATTGTCTGTTAGCCTTCCAGTAAGCCTGCTCTTAGAAAGGTGTAAATATCTGATTAAAAGCTCCTCAAACATAATCTTCATGTCATGCAAATACTGCCATCTGTTGTCTTTAATCTGTCAATCACGATCACCCATTGTCTTGACGCGTCTAGAAATGTTAAGTAATGTTTAATGTATCACCTTCCAAAAAGTAAATGTTTCTGCAATTATCTGTTCAGTCTGATTAGGTCCCCCTAGAAAATGTTGTGATTTTGTGAATGTAAATGACCCCTGTTTGACCACATAAATATCTGTGTTTGTTTTCTGATAAAAGCAGTTCTATTCTGACCCTACTTGAAGCCGCGGCTCATGATTTGGGGTACCAGGAATCTTCCGCTCGCTGCGCCAATGAACGGCTCCAAGTCTACACAATTTAGGCTTATTTCTGGGGGTGCTAGCCAGGCTCTCTGTGTGTACCTCTCTTTAAACTGAGACTAAGGACTGGAGAAAGACACTGGAGTCATGAGAACCCGGGCGTCCAGCGAAGAAGCGGCATTGGCAGATGTGACCCTGTCAGGCAGGGCCGTAGGGAGGGCGAGGCGAGTGAGGCGCTTGCCTCGGGCACAGCTGCAACGGGAGCGCAGCCAGGGGGTAAATTATCACTCTCACTTTGAAATGGTGGTGCGGAATAACGCAAATCGCGATGACCGGCTGATCGCAAATTGCAAGGAATCATCATCCGGTGCATGCCCCTGTGGTGTGCAGTGCTGCAGGTTCTATTGTTTGGCGGTGCGAGATTGTGCTCTGCACTCCTCTCTGGTGCAGGTGATGTACCGCTTTCAAATCATTACCGGCGCTCTCAGTGTGAGTCAGATTGTATGACGTCACCACTGAGCGTCCGGCACCCAGAGGATGTAGGAGAAATGACAGGAGGTCCTCCTGACTAGGGATGAGCTGTTCGGTTCAGAGTTCGATTCGAACATCGCCTGTTCGCGAACTACGAACATTTCCGCGTGTTCGCCGCATGTTCGACCACAATGGACCACAATGCACTTTTCCACTGGCCTGAAGCTTGTAATTGGCTACAGCCTGCACCTGACCACAGGTCAGGTGCAAGACAGGTTCAAGACTATGCCAATCAAGGCTCAAAGTCCTGATTGGGCAAATTCTGCCCAATCATGGGCTCACAGAGCTAAGTACCGCAGCACACTATATAAGGCTTCACACAGCGCTTCTGCACGTGTTTTTTGAGAGGAGATTGTTGTGTTAGTGTGTGTTCTCACTGCCAGTCTGCCACCAGCTACTAGGGGGGGTCTCATTTCTACAAAATAGCTGGGAATTGTTCTAATCTACATGTTCTCACTGCCACCCAGTATTTTGGGGGTCTCATTTCTATAAGAATTATACCCCTATTCTCTTCTTACATCTTCTCCCATGTAAGTTACCTTCTTAAACCTACAAAACCCCCCAAGGCCCTCCCACCCCGCCTCCCCCCCTTCCCGTAAATAAAAACACAAAAAAGTATTGGCATTTAGAAAAGGTCACGTCTTTTATTACTTAAGGCCAAATTCTTTGCCTCTAAGGCAGAATTATTATTATCGATCCTCGTATGCCAAATACGCTTCACCAGATAACACTGGCAGCCAGATAACACTGGCAACTGCAATGCACCACAAGCATTGCCCAGAAATAGCGCCCCACGTGGCTAAGCAGGCTGACCACACATCTGCTCAGTTTATTTTATGGCAGCTAGCAGGCCGAGAGGATCTGCAAACCAGGAAGGCACTTGAGCTTGGCAGTACGAACCACACTCACCCCGTACCCTGCAGACCCACCCCCCACTATCGCCTCTCCACGTGCCAGGCCACCTATTTCGCCGCCACCAAAAACGAGGACCCTCTTTTTACTGCCACCAAATAAAAAACCCGTGACCTTTCCTTACCCCACAAAAGGCTCTTTATCGCGCCTTCAATGAAGAGTGTGTTCCCAGCCTTATCACTCCTTTCAATGAACTCCTCACTTCTTGCTCCTATTTCGGGGTGCTCCAAAACCATTGCCAGATAACATCAGCAAATGCAATGCACCACACATATTGCCCAGAAATAGCGACCCCACGTGGCTAAGCAGGAAGACCACACATCTGCTCAGGGTTCTCTTTATATCGCAAATAGCAGGCCGAGAGGATCTGCAAACCAGGAAGGCACCTGAGCTTGGCCGTACGAAACCACACTCACCCCGTACCCTGCAGACCCTCCCCCTACCATTGCATCCCCACATGCCAGGCCGCTATTTCACCACTCACAATACCTATCTCTTCTCTAGCTGTCCCCTAAATGTAGTACCATAATATCTGGCTTACCCCTCTTTCTCCTGGATGTCTTCACTATTCCCAATAACTGCCCCACCCCCTACCTTGCTTCCCTATCCATCTAATACCTACTTCAATTACGCTGCACCCCGGGGTCGCTCCTCTCTTGGTGCCAGCAGCACGACTCTCCATCCAGTGCACATAGGAGTGTCCCAGGATCCGCACTCTCATTGCGTGTCCTGCAAATAACCAAAATGTAAACTATTAACTGTAATGCACACACACAGTGTACCCGAACTGAAAAGAAACCAAAAGAAACAAGGAAACAAATTATTATTAGTAAAACAAAACAATTGTTCCCCATAAGTTTTCCCTTCATTTCTTTAATGACCTCACATATCTCCTATACGCTTCCCATTTCCATCTCCCCATCTTTTTACTTCGATCCTTTGGATAACCCAATTCTGCCTCAGTACCAGCAGCTCCTATCCTGAAAGAATGGGGACAAATATAACTCCCCTTTCCACCAAGCCCCTCCGTGGCCTGCTGCGGAACCATTTGAATTGATACCCGGACAAGATAGTACCACCCTTGTGCCCCCAGAACATGCGACCGTTTGAAGGAGTCGCCTCCAAGTATGCCCTCATACATACCACTGGGCATACTTCCCCACCATGGGCACCTAGAGCAATTGTTTTCTCAATCCTTAGGGCAGCTGTAAAACTATAACAAATGCTGCCCTACAAAGATTGTTATCAGCTCCATCTTATCTCCTACTTGTGCTGCCAAGATCTTCCTCACCACGAATTGTTTAGCCCAGTCCTCCTCTTCCTTTAACCGAGCAAAGTATGAAATACCACTAAATAGTTCCAAGCCGTCCTTTATTGACTTACCGCCGAACTTCAGTAGCTATTTGAACACAACATTCTGCCCTACCTCCTCTGTCCCTTTAAAACTCGATCCAACCCTTTCACTGCTTGCTCTATGGTGCCCATGTCTTCTGCAACAACAATCTCCTCTCCTAATCATTGATGCCCTCTAACTGCTCCCCATCTGGCAAAGAAATGGAGGGCAGTCTTCACCCATTTTTTTTTTTTTTTAAGTATTTATTTATTTATTTATTTATTATTTTTACATTTTTTTTTTTTTTTATTATTATTTTTTTTTATTATTCTTTCCTCCTCCCGGTGCCAAATGTCGGGACACATCCCACCTGTAACTGGACAATGTATCCACCACCACCTTCCTTCCCCCCGGTATGTGATTTGCCGTGAAATTAATATTGCTTTTCAAACATATCAACACCAAATACCTGACATAGGCTACCACCTGCGGTGATGATGCAGACAACATATCAACACCAAATACCTGACATAGGCTACAACCTACGGTGATGATGCAGACATGTTATTCAGCACTTGCACCACACCTTGAATATCAGACGCAAAATTAAAAAAGGGGGGGGGGATTTTTTTTTATATATATATTTATTTTTTATTTATTTATTTATTTATTTTTTAATTCTATCCCCCACAGTGGTATTGCCCCGACGATTGGAAAATAAAAAATTCCAGAAACACCAAGCTTTGCACCCATCCATTGAATCCACTCCTGGGCCATTTGCCTGCTCACCATTTGAAATTACACTAGACCATTTGATCTTAATAAGAATATGGAAAAAAGAGGTGTCGGTATGGGCGCTCTTGTCTAGGTGTGGGTACTTGTTTTGATTTTGCTGCCGTCTAGGAAGTAGCACAGACTCTCGAATTGGGTGTGCAGATATCAGAGGAAAAAAGAGGGGGTTCCTAGTGGCGCAACAATTATATACAACAGGTCACAATGTCGTACCATGAACCAACAGATGTATATAGATCTTTACGGTTCGTATAAATGCAACTTCACTGGTGCAGATTCAGGGTAAAGTGCTGATGTCACAGTTGGTGTGATATTAAAGTGCAGTAGTTTATGCAATATAAAAAGTGCAACAATTTATACAATATTAAAGTGCAACAGTTTATGCATTATTAAAGTGCAACAGTGACAGCCTGAGTGCGTAGGGAGAGCTAGCGCAACACGTTGATGAATATTGAGAAAGAGGGTGGTAAGGATGCCCGCGTCAGCGTTATGGTGACCGGTGCAGTCTGAGTATAGATGCTTGACGTCTATTTGTGAGTATACAAAATGACCTTACACTGATTTCCCGTGTGTATTGAAGGTCTACTGTCCTTAGTGTCTTTATCTTCCAGAAGTCCTAAGATAGCAGAATGTGCACTAAACGTGCTCTGCCTTGTGCTCGATGCAGCAGTTCCTCCTATAGCGTTGGTTAACTCCACTCGAAATGGGAGATAAAGAACGAGGGCGAGAGAAAGAGATAATAATAGTGCAGCAGCGTTTTATATTGGTAAAATCTCTTGTGTTCAATAATTGCGCACTTACAAGAGCCAGAGCCACTAAAATCCGGGCTCTGGAGTTGAACGCCTGGTGTCAACTATAGGGTGACCACTGCCCTTCTTTAATGTGACGCCTTCACCTCAGGTGGAGAGACATAAAAAGGGGAGAAGAGTGCTCTCATGGCACAGCATCAGTGCTTACAGACTTACTACGAAAGGAAGGGGGTTGGTTACACTCACCAATTTGGGAGCCTTATCACTCCAGGCTCAACTGCTGTGCGTATGGTACTGCTTGGTGGTGAGTACCAAGACCCCTCTTTAGCTGCTTCTTTAGGTGCAGGTTGCGGTGTCCGTGATGGATCCTGGGAAACTGACCTGATCAGATTGGTTTACCAATATGGATTTAGTAACCAAATGCTCCTATGTACTTGGATAAAGGTTTAATTCATATAAAGGTATACAATGGATTACAGATGCAATCAATATGGGAGGGGGGGGAATCAAATCAAATCAAATCAAATCAAAATAAGCTTTATTGGCAGGACCAAATACATTTTAGCATTGCCAAAGCATATGGGGAGGAGGGGGTAGTGGGACATATATATGGGGGAATGGGCAAGTCCATGGACATTATCAGGGGTAAGGGATAATGTGAAGGGGGATGGGGGCGAGTCCGTGTTGGGGATTTATAAGTCCAGGATCTCTCATGTTCCTCTCAGTCTGTGACATTCTGCGACGTATTGGGCAGATATTTTCACCGCCGGCTCCTCTTCTCCCAATATGATGTGGAGTTTCCTCGTCTCTTCTATAGAGGTGAAGTCCGGGATGAGAGCGGAGAGTCTCTGGAAGTGAGTTTCCCTCAGTGCTGAGTACTTGGGGCACTGTAGGAGGAAGTGGACCTCATCTTCCAGGGCCTCCTGGTCACAATGCTGGCACAGTCTATTATCCCTGGACTTGTAGGTCTGTCTATGCCGCCCTGATTCAATTTCCAGGCTGTGGGCGCTCAGTCTGTACCGGCTCAGGATCTGTCTGTCCTTGGGGTCTTGTAGTACCTCCAGGTATGGGGCCAGTTTGTATTCCCTCTGTAAGGATTGGTAAATGGTGAGTTTCTTGGAGTTTGCTATATCATGTCTCCATTCTCTGATATAGTTTTCCCTGGAATCGTTACTTAGGGCCTTTATTTGATATTTTATCAGGTTGCCTTCATGGGGGTTTTGGATGATCAGGGTGGATATGAGTTGTTGCAGCCCACATGGTTTTGGATGGTCCTTGTTGGCCAGTAGGGCTTTATGGTGGTATGAGTTGAGGCTGCTGATGTTTAGATGGTCCCAGTATGATAGCGCCCTCTTCTGTACTGCAAGAAGTAAGGGGAGTCTGCCCAGCTCGGCCCGGCAAGCATTGTTAGAGGTGCTCCGATGGACTTGGAGGAGGTGCTTGCAGAATTCCAGATGGAATATTTCTGTTGGGCTGGTGTCCCATTTGGGTTGGTCAGGGTAGGTGATGGGGCCCCATACTTCACTGCCATAAAGGAGGATTGGAGTGATGACACTATCAAAGATTTTAAGCCAGACTCTTACAGGCTGTTTTAGTTTGTAGAGGTTTCTCCTGATGGCATAGAAGGTTCTACGCGCCTTGTCTCTTAGGGCCTCTATGGCTGGTTTGAAACTTCCTGATCGGTTTGTTTCTAGGCCGAGGTATGTGTAGCTGTTGGCTTCATCAAGAGTGCAGTCATTAAGTGTGAAACAGGAACTCCTGGTTTTTGCGTTCTTCCTTTGGAAAACCATGACCTTTGTTTTCTTTTGGTTGATGGGTAGTGCCCATGCCGCACTGTATTTTTCCAGCACTTCCAGGCTGTCTTGTAGACCTCTCTCTTTTGGTGACAGTAATAGGAGGTCATCTGCATACAACAGGAACTTCACCTCGGTGTCATGTAGAGTTAGTCCTGGTGCTGAGGAGGATTCTAGAGCTTCAGCCAGTCCATTGATGTAGATGTTAAAGAGGGTTGGACTTAGGCTGCAGCCTTGTCTGACTCCACGAGCCTGCCGGAAGTACTCTGTTCTCTTCCCATTCACCTTTATGCTGCAGAAGTTCTCATTATATGAGCTCTTGATGACATCATATATTTTCCCTCCTATTCCACTCTCCAGTAGTTTGAGGAAAAGGCCTGGGTGCCACACTGAGTCAAAGGCCTTCTTAAAGTCCACAAAGCAAGCAAATATTTTCCCATGTTTTGTATTGTGGACATGGTCCTTGATGAGACTGTGCAGGGTGTAGATGTGATCTGTAGTGCGATGGTTTGGCATGAACCCTGCTTGGCTTCTGTTGAGGACGTTATGCTGTGTCAGGAAGCTGAGGATTCTTTTGTTCTGGATGCTATTGAACAGTTTTCCCAGTGTGCTGCTGACACATATCCCTCTGTAGTTGGCTGGATCATATTGGTCTCCACTCTTATGGATGGGTGTTATGAGGCCTTGGTTCCATACTTGAGGGTAGAATCCAACGCTCAGGACCAGGTTGAAAACTTTACATATTGCGGTGTGTACTTCTGGAGAGCCGTGTTTAATCATCTCTGGAAGAATTCCATCCATCCCGCTGGCTTTTTTCCTTCGCAGATCTTGAATTTTTTCTGCTACTTCTTGGGGTGTAATGGGTGTATCTAACGGGTTTTGGAAATCCTTGATTTTTTCCTCCAGTTCATGTAGTCTTCTGATGATGTGTTCCTGTTCCCCAGTTAGCTCCTCTTGGGGAATGTCTTTGTACAGGCTCTTGAAGTAGTTGAGCCAGATGTTGCCATTTTGGATGTGGATGTGTTTTTTCTTGGATCCTGAGCCGATTTGACTCCAGGTTTCCCAGAAAGAGTTATCCTGAAGAGCCTCTTCCAGTTGTTGAAGGTTTTGGGAGATGAGGTTTTGTTTTTTCTTTTTGAGGATTTGTTTATAGTTTTTCTGCAGGACACCATGTGTGATCCTCAGGTCAATGTTGTCGGGGTCTCTGTGTTTTTATTTGAGACTGTTCGTAGGTTGTTTCTTAGTTTTCTGCATTCTTTATCAAACCATTTATTGGGTTGTTTATTGGATGATTTCTTGAAGTTGACTTTTTTAATGTTGGAGGTCTCTGCGATGGTGTGTAGTATGCTGTGGAGGTCCTTTGCTGCTCGGTTCACCCCCTGGGGACTTAGTACATAGGTATGGTTTTGAAAGACTGTTAGCTGATCTTTGATGTCGGGTCTGTTGATGACCTCTCTGTAGGCTATGGTAGAGTGTCTGGTCCATTTGAACGATGGTGGGAGGTTGTACAGTCCGCTCTGATGGGGTTTTGAGGATGGTTTGTTTGAGGATTTAATATAAAGCAGTAGTTGGCTGTGGTCTGACAGGTGTGTTTGTGGGTTGACGGTGAAGGCGTTGATGTGAGTGGAGTTCATATCCGTGATTGCATAGTCGACCACACTGTTTCCTACATGGGAGCTTAATGTATACCTTCCCAGAGAGTCTCCCTTGGTGCGACCATTAAGGATGTAAAGTCCGAGACTCCGACACAAATTCAGTAATTTTCTTCCACTCTTGTTGGTTGTATTGTCATAGCTGTTTCTTTGCACCTGTATTGACTCCTGACAGTAGTTTGCGGCTCCCAAAATGTATGTGTTCCCATCTGAGATCACATAGTCCTTTTCTCTTCCTGTCCTGGCGTTGAGGTCTCCATAGAGAAGCACGTGTCCTAGGGACTGGAAGTGGGTGGCCTCACTCTGTACCACCTCATAGGTGTCTGTTTTGGAGTATGGAGACTCTGGTGGTGCAATGTAAGCTGCACATAGGAAGATGTCTGACTGAGAGGTGAGGACGGCGCTACTTATTTTTATCCAGATGTGGCTGTCTCCTTTCTTGATTGCTTTGATGTTCTCGTGTAGCTCCTTCTTATACCAGATTAATATTCCTCCTGAATGGCGACCCTGTTTGATGCTTTTATCCTTCTGGGCGGGCACGGAAAATTCTCTGTAGCCAACAGGTGTTTGTGGGTCATCCTGTGCCCGGCTCCATGTTTCCAGCAGGATTTGTATGTCCACGTTGTGCAGTCTATGTTTGAAGTCTGGATCGTTTACTTTGGATCCAAAGGCTGAAGCATTCAGACCCTGAATGTTCCAGCTACTGATTGTTAGTGATGTCATTTTATGTTGTTATACCTTGTAATGAGCAAAATTACATGGGACAACCAGGTTGTGGATGGTTGTCATTGTAGTTCATTATGAGATCAATTCACATTAATTTGTTGTATAGTGTGCCGAGGAGGGTCCGTATCTCCTCCAAGTCTCTGTTCTGTGGAGGTCTTGATGTCCATCTTGGAGCGGGTGGTTTCTGCCATTCCTGCCATCTGTTTTGTCCTGTTCTTGGTTTAAATGTGGTGTTCTTGTCTTGGTGCGGTGCGGTTGAGGTCGTCTTTGTGGTGGTTGTTGTGTTATTGGGTTTGGTTTGTGCCGGGTTCGGGGATATGGGTTCTGTTCAGTACAATGTCTTTAAATTCTCTTGCCAGGTGACTCACCCCTTGTTTGTTGAGGTGTTTGTTATCGTAGAGGTGTTCAGGGGTTATGGAAGGGTGTTGGGCCAGATGAATGTTGGGCTTTGAGCTAGTTTTAGGCCAGTTCTGTGTTGATGTTCTGGATGATGTGGTTCGATATGTCCTTCCTCGGAAGTAGACAGGATAGGATTATTTTGGAGTGGGGGAACTTTTGCTGTGCAGTGTCTGTTAGTTGTGACAGTTTGTCTGCAATGCCTTTCTGTTCTGTCTGAATGTTGTTCGTACCTGTGTGTATGATGATTTGTTTGGGGTTCATGAAGTATGGATTTGTGAGGACTTCCATTGTCTGTTCAATGGTAGCACAATGGATTTTGGTGACTTTTTTTCCTGGGAAGAGCCTTCTTGTGTTTAAGTACTTCCCATTTGAATCCATTATTATTACAGTTTCAGGGATTTGTTGTCTGGGATTTGTTGGCCGGCTGGTTGTGGGTTCAGGATTTTGTGAGTGGTTTTGGCTGTCACTGATCTCTGTGTTGTTGATGTATGGAGTTTTATTTGTCTCGTGTTTATTTTCAGGCACTTTGTCTATATTAATCATTGTTGATTCTCTCTCCTGGTTGATGGGCTGTGTTTGTGTTTTAAGTTTCCTCATCTCTTCTCTCAGCTGGATATTTTCCTCTTGAAGTTCTTGGATCTTCAGTTGGATGTCCTGTAGGGCAGACCTGTGTTCAGATTTCA
>RXON01002070.1:0-25129 GCA_009667805.1 Leptobrachium leishanense | reverse complement strand
ACTGACGTCATTGTGACGAGGTCGTGGGACTGTCGGCAGCTGCCGTTCCCCCACGCTGTTGTCTTCCTGCAAAGACGTGACCATGTTGGCGGGCAGCGTCTTAGCGGGCAGTGGTGGGAGAGAGAGAGCTCATAGCTGGGAGGAGGTGTTGCGTGAAGCTGCAAACAGGGACAAATAAACTAGACCTGAGCCACACTGAGGATCTTTGGGTTGTGTCTGTATCAAAAGATAGTGAACAAAAGCAGTGAAAGGGTTAAAGTGCTGTTTGTATTTTGCTGTGTAATAATATGTGGAAGATTTGGGGTCACTGACATTGTTATTTTATTTTACAGATAAAACAGAGGACACAGAGAGTACAGACAAAATAATAGTTCTTAACGCGATGGTTATGTCGGTGTTTTTGACGTTGGGGCTGATTGTGATTGGCTGTTTTTGTCTCTTTCCTTGTTGTATGAGTAAGTATTTTGCTTCAGAGTTGATCTGCTGCTCACTTTACTTTCCTCTCCCTCCCTGAACCACCTCATATCACTGGCAGATCCAGGGAGGGGGCACTGGGGGCGTTTGCACCCACCCCCGAGCTGCATCCCTTTAATCCCATTATAGACGATACAGGGGACCTTTGGAGATTTGAACCTGCATCTCCAGTTGTTCACATCCTACATGGTCACTCACATTAGGTATCATTGGAAAGGTCATAATCCAACCTTTCCATCATTCCAAACATGTCCATGTAAAATGTACAAAGCAAAAAGAAGAAAATATAAGTGAAAAATGCAGTATCAGGTTTTCCATTTCTGAGTTTTCAAAAAAAAAAAAATGCTACACTGTCAAACCCAACTTCCCTCAACAGTGCATAAACGTCCCTCTGGGTCACATCAGTGGAGACCGCAGTCCCATCCACCGTTGTAGGGCAAAAATCCTCTGCTGCCCGAAGAGAGGAGGAATTCTGCACCATTATTAGCTCCTCTCTCTGCTTCTCTGTGCAGAGCTTCTCATGGAGAAGTTGGCGTACCTGCTGACTGCGGTCTAGCAGTCGCTTGTACGATTTCTCCAGCTTCCACTCCTTGCTGGCTAACGACTCCAAGTCATCTTGTATCCACCACATGTCAGAGAGGTTTAGCAGGTTCTCTCTGTACTCTGCAATCGTTTCCCATCTCCACTCCGTGTCATCTCCAAAATCTAGATCTCTGGACATTTTCTCGAACAACAGTCCTGGGCTGCTGTAGCCAAAGCCTTCTGTAGGGCTGTTATTGTCCACGCTTTCCATTCTCATCTGGGCTACATACATCGGACGGCTTCGTAGCTCTCCTCCAGCCACGTCTCTTCATAGACCAGACAAGCCAGATCAGTCAGCCAATTCTTGTGGCGTTGCTTATTCACCAACGCCTCACGCAATTCTATCCTTTTCAGGTGCCTTTCTTGGGATGAGGGGAGGATCTTGTTCTGGCAGTGCTGCTCTCCGTCCAGCGCCTCGTGCCAGAGTAGCCAAAGTGCTGTATCAGCCCAGTTCAGCTGGGTCTCCCCTGTTATAGGTCCACGATGGTTTGCCTGTACCTCTTGCAACTTCTCCCAGTATGCTGCTCTTGTGACTGCTGCCATCTTCTGCCATCTGTATATCGAATCCCGGTGATGCTTTGGATGTCCTTAGACTGTAGGAAGCCTCCCACACGCTGCCACCAGTGTAACAGATCTCTGTGCCCGGACAGGGTCATATCTGCCAAGTGCTGCTTCCTCGCTGGACACCCAGTTTCTCCTCGTGACTCTCACATCTTTCTCCAATACCTTAGCTGCAGCTTAAGGCCCAGTGCATGTAGAGAGCCTGGCTAGCACCCCCAGAAATAAGCCGAAGCTGTAGACCTGGCGCCTTTCCTTGGCACAGCGGGCAATACATTCCTGGTACCCCAAATCATGAGCCGTGACTTCAAGCTTGGTCAGAATAGAACTGACTGTTTATTACACAGCACAGAGATACACTCAACCACCAACTCCATCTGCATACAATCAAGCTGCACAGATCAGATAGCTACACAGGACCTTCAAAACAATGGAGAATGGGGGAAAGGAGAAAGAAGGGTAACAAAAGGAATTTCTTAGAGAGAATTTACACAATAGAGAGAGCAGGTACTAATACAGAGATCACAGTATACAGGGAAGGGTTAGATAATTGAGGGAATGTACGCAAAATACACAACAAGAGACTATATAATAAATACACAAAGGAATAACACACAGACATCAAAAATCTTTAGTTAACTGGCAGATATATAAAAACAGTGAAAACCAAATATATTTAAAGGTCCACCAGTTCCCCCACTAGTCTCTTTCACGGGCCATAGTCTCTGGGCAGGAGGCCAGCGCACAGCCCCCTCCAAGTCGCACAGGGACACCGTGTTCTGTCACAATGTGTATGGGTGCGGGTCTGTTAGGCATCACCTGAGCAGCAGGAGGGGACAGACTCTGTGTGGCGATGCACAAGAGAGAGTGAGTGTGATGAGCACAGCCTGTGACCCGGCGCCCGCTCTGCAAACACCGTGAATCCAACATTTTAGCAAAAAATTGGTAGAGGTTCCTCCCCTGTCAAATATATAACAAAGTGGGATACCTGGTGCCAATTATTTCTTGCTGGAGATGCAACACTATTCTGTCCCCCTCAAATAGCAACATATTAATACATATGTATTGGGTTGTGGAAGCTCTGCGTGAGCTGGTGGGGAGCTCTGCATGAGCTGGTGGGGTCGGTGGGGCTCTGCATGAGCTGGTGGAGTCAGTGGGGAGCTCTGCATGAGCTGGTGGGGTCAGTGGGGAGCTCTGCGTGAGCTGGTGGGGTCGGTGTGGAGCTCTGCGTGAGCTGGTGGGGTCGGTGTGGAGCTCTGCATGAGCTGGTGGGGTCGGTGTGGAGCTCTGCATGAGCTGGTGGGGTCGGTGTGGAGCTCTGCGTGAGCTGGTGGGGTCGGTATGAAGCTCTGCCTGAGCTGGGTGGGGTCGGTGTGAAGCTCTGCGTGAGCTGTGGGGTCGGTGGGGGAGCTTTATGTGGGGGAGCTCTGCGTGAGCTGGTGGGGCGGTGGGGGAGCTCTGCGTGAGCTGGTGGGGTCGGTGGGGGTGCTCTGCGTGAGCTGGTGGGGTCAGTGGGGGTGCTCTGCGTGAGCTGGGGGGGGTCGGTGGGGTGCTCTGTGTGAGCTGGGGGGGGGTCGGTGGGGGTGCTCTGTGTGAGCTGGTGGGGTGCTCTGCGTGAGTTGATGGGTCGGTGGCGGAGCTCTGCGTGAGCTGGTGGGGTTGGTGGGGAGCTCTGCCTGAGCTGGTGGGGTCGGTGGGGGAGCTCTGCCTGAGCTGGTGGGGTCGCTCTGCGTGAGCTGGTGGGTCGGTGGGAGTTTTGTGTTGAGCTGGTGGAGTCGGTGGCGAGCTCTGCGTGAGCTGGTGGGGTCGGTGTGGGAGCTCTGCGTGAGCTGGGGGGTCAGTGGGGAGCTCTGCGTGAGCTGGTGGGGTCAGTGGGGAGCTCTGCGTGAGCTGGTGGGGTCGGTGTAGGAGCTCTGCGTGAGCTGGTGGGGTCGGTGTGGGAGCTCTGCGTGAGCTGGTGGGGTCAGTGGGGAGCTCTGCGTGAGCTGGTGGGGTCGGTGTGGAGCTCTGCGTGAGCTGGTGGGGTCGGTATGAAGCTCTGCCTGAGCTGGGTGGGGTCGGTGTGAAGCTCTGCGTGAGCTGGTGGGGTCGGTGGGGAGCTTTATGTGGGGGAGCTCTGCGTGAGCTGGTGGGGTCGGTGGGGGAGCTCTGCGTGAGCTGGTGGGGTCGGTGGGGGTGCTCTGCGTGAGCTGGTGGGGTCAGTGGGGGTGCTCTGCGTGAGCTGGGGGGGTCGGTGGGGGTGCTCTGTGTGAGCTGGGGGGGGTCGGTGGGGTGCTCTGTGTGAGCTGGTGGGGGTGCTCTGCGTGAGTTGATGGGGTCGGTGGCGGAGCTCTGCGTGAGCTGGTGGGGTTGGTGGGGGAGCTCTGCCTGAGCTGGTGGGGTCGGTGGGGGAGCTCTGCCTGAGCTGGTGGGGTCGCTCTGCGTGAGCTGGTGGGGTCGGTGGGAGTTCTGTGTGAGCTGGTGGAGTCGGTGGCGAGCTCTGCGTGAGCTGGTGGGGTCGGTGTGGGAGCTCTGCGTGAGCTGGTGGGGTCAGTGGGGAGCTCTGCGTGAGCTGGTGGGGTCAGTGGGGAGCTCTGCGTGAGCTGGTGGGGTCGGTGTAGGAGCTCTGCGTGAGCTGGTGGGTCGGTGTGGGAGCTCTGCGTGAGCTGGTGGGGTCAGTGGGGAGCTCTGCGTGAGCTGGTGGGGTCGGTGTAGGAGCTCTGCGTGAGCTGGTGGGGTCGTGGGGAGCTCTGCGTGAGCTGGTGGGGTCGATGTGGAGCTCTGCGCGAGCTGGTGGGGTCGGTGTGGAGCTCTGCGCGAGCTGGTGGGGTCGGTGTGGAGCTCTGCGCGAGCTGGTGGGGTCGGTGTGGAGCTCTGCGCGAGCTGGTGGGGTCGGTGTGGAGCTCTGCGCGAGCTGGTGGGGTCGGTGTGGAGCTCTGCGCGAGCTGGTGGGGTCGGTGTGGAGCTCTGCGTGAGCTGGTGGTCGGTGGGGAAGCTTTGTGTGGGGTTGGTGGGGGAGCTCTGCGTGGGGTCGGTGGGGAGCTCTGCGTGAGCTGGTGGGGTCGGTGGAGGAGCTCTGCGTGAGATGGTGGGTCGGTGGGGGAGCTCTGCCTGAGCTGGTGGGGTCGGTGGGGGAGCTCTGCCTGAGCTGGTGGGGTCGGTGGGGGAGCTCTGCCTGAGCTGGTGGGGGTGCTCTGCGTGAGCTGGTGGGGTCGGTGGAGGTGCTCTCCGTGAGCTGGTGGGGTCAGTGGGGGAGCTCTGCGTGAGCTGGTGGGGGGTGCTCTGCGTGAGCTGTTGGGGTCGGTGGGGGAGCTCTGCGTGAGCTGGTGGGGTCGGTGGGGGAGCTCTGCGTGAGCTGGTGAGGTCGGTGTGGGGTCAGCGAGGGAGCTCTGCGTGAGCTCTGCATGAGCTGGTGGGGTCGGTGGGGAGCTCTGCGTGAGCTGGTGGGGTCGGTGTGGGAGCTCTGCGTGAGCTGGTGGGGTCGGTGTGGAGCTCTGCATGAGCTGGTGGGGTCGGTGGGGAGCTCTGCATGAGCTGGTGGGGTCGGTGGTGGGTGCTCTGTGTGAGCTGGGGGGGGTCGGTGGGGGTGCTCTGTGTGAGCTGGTGGGGGTGCTCTGCGTGAGTTGATGGGGTCGGTGGCGGAGCTCTGCGTGAGCTGGTGGGGTTGGTGGGGGAGCTCTGCCTGAGCTGGTGGGGTCGGTGGGGGAGCTCTGCCTGAGCTGGTGGGGTCGCTCTGCGTGAGCTGGTGGGGTCGGTGGGGGAGTTCTGTGTGAGCTGGTGGAGTCGGTGGCGAGCTCTGCGTGAGCTGGTGGGGTCGGTGTGGGAGCTCTGCGTGAGCTGGTGGGGTCAGTGGGGAGCTCTGCGTGAGCTGGTGGGGTCAGTGGGGAGCTCTGCGTGAGCTGGTGGGGTCGGTGTAGGAGCTCTGCGTGAGCTGGTGGGGTCGGTGTGGGAGCTCTGCGTGAGCTGGTGGGGTCAGTGGGGAGCTCTGCGTGAGCTGGTGGGGTCGGTGTAGGAGCTCTGCGTGAGCTGGTGGGGTCGTGGGGAGCTCTGCGTGAGCTGGTGGGGTCGATGTGGAGCTCTGCGCGAGCTGGTGGGGTCGGTGTGGAGCTCTGCGCGAGCTGCGTGGGTCGGTGTGGAGCTCTGCGCGAGCTGGTGGGGTCGGTGTGGAGCTCTGCGCGAGCTGGTGGGGTCGGTGTGGAGCTCTGCGCGAGCTGGTGGGGTCGGTGTGGAGCTCTGCGCGAGCTGGTGGGGTCGGTGTGGAGCTCTGCGCGAGCTGGTGGGGTCGGTGTGGAGCTCTGCGTGAGCTGGTGGTCGGTGGGGAAGCTTTGTGTGGGGTTGGTGGGGGAGCTCTGCGTGGGGTCGGTGGGGGAGCTCTGCGTGAGCTGGTGGGGTCGTGGAGGAGCTCTGCGTGAGATGGTGGGGTCGGTGGGGGAGCTCTGCCTGAGCTGGTGGGGTCGGTGGGGGAGCTCTGCCTGAGCTGGTGGGTCGGTGGGGGAGCTCTGCCTGAGCTGGTGGGGTGCTCTGCGTGAGCTGGTGGGGTCGGTGGAGGTGCTCTCCGTGAGCTGGTGGGGTCAGTGGGGGAGCTCTGCGTGAGCTGTTGGGGTCGGTGGGGGAGCTCTGCGTGAGCTGGTGAGGTCGGTGTGGGGTCAGCGAGGGAGCTCTGCGTGAGCTCTGCATGAGCTGGTGGGGTCGGTGGGGAGCTCTGCGTGAGCTGGTGGGTCGGTGTGGGAGCTCTGCGTGAGCTGGTGGGGTCGGTGTGGAGCTCTGCATGAGCTGGTGGGGTCGGTGGGGAGCTCTGCATGAGCTGGTGGGTCGGTGGGGAGCTCTGCGTGAGCTGGTGGGGTCGGTGTAGGAGCTCTGCATGAGCTGGTGGGGTCGGTGTAGGAGCTCTGCGTGAGCTGGTGGGGTCGGTGTAGGAGCTCTGCGTGAGCTGGTGGGGTCGGTGTAGGAGCTCTGCGTGAGCTGGTGGGGTCGGTGGGGAGCTCTGCGCGAGCTGGTGGGGTCGGTGTGGAGCTCTGCGCGAGCTGGTGGGGTCGGTGTGGAGCTCTGCGCGAGCTGGTGGGGTCGGTGTGGAGCTCTGCGCGAGCTGGTGGGGTCGGTGTGGAGCTCTGCGTGAGCTGGTGGGGTCGGTGTGGAACTCTGCGTTAGCTGGTGGGGTCGGTGTGGAGCTCTGCGTGAGCTGGGTGGGGTCGGTGGGGAAGCTTTGTGTGGGTTGGTGGGGGAGCTCTGCGTGGGGTCGGTGGGGGAGCTCTGCGTGAGCTGTTGGGGTCAGTGGGGGAGCTCTGCGTGAGCTGGTGGGGTCGGTGGGGGAGCTCTGCGTGAGCTGGTGAGGTCGGTGTGGGGGTCAGCGAGGGAGCTCTGCATGAGCTGGTGGGGTCGGTGGGGAGCTCTGCGTGAGCTGGTGGGGTCGGTGTGGGAGCTCTGCGTGAGCTGGTGGGTCGGGTGTGGGAGCTCTGCGTGAGCTGGTGGGGTCGGTGTGGAGCTCTGCATGAGCTGGTGGGGTCGGTGTGGAGCTCTGCATGAGCTGGTGGGGTCGGTGGGGGAGCTTTGTGTGGGGTCGGTGTGGAGCTCTGCATGAGCTGGTGGGGTCGGTGGGGGAGCTTTGTGTGGGGTTGGTGGGGAGCTCTGCGTGAGCTGGTGGGGTCGGTGGGGGAGCTCTGTGTGGGGTTGGTGGGGGAGCTCTGCGTGAGCTGGTGGGGTCGGTGGGGGAGCTCTGCCTGAGCTGGTGGGGGTGCTCTGCGTGAGCTGGTGGGGTCGATGGGGAGCTTTGTGTGGGGTCGGTGGGGGAGCTCTGCGTGAGCTGGTGGGGTCGGTGGGGGAGCTCTGCGTGAGCTGGTGGGGGTGCTCTGCGTGAGCTGGTGGGGTCGGTGGGGAGCTCTGCGTGAGCTGGTGGGGTCGGTGGGGGGAGCTCTGCGTGAGCTGGTGGGGTCGGTGTGGGAGCTCTGTGTGAGCTGGTGGGGTCGGTGGGGGAGCTCTGCGTGAGCTGGTGGGGTCGGTGGGGAGCTCTGCGTGAGCTGGTGGGGTCGGTGGGGGAGCTCTGCGTGAGCTGGTGGGGTCAGTGTGGGAGCTCTGCGTGAGCTGGTGGGTCGGTGTGGAAGCTCTGCGTGAGCTGGTGGGGTCGGTGTGGAGCTCTGCCTGAGCTGGTGGGGTCGGTGGGGGAGCTCTGTGTGGGGGAGCTCTGCGTGAGCTGGTGGGGTCGGTGTGGAGCTCTGCGTGAGCTGGTGGGGTGGTGTGGAGCTCTGCCTGAGCTGGTGGGTCGGTGTGGAGCTCTGCCTGAGCTGGTGGGGTCGGTGGGGGAGCTCTGTGTGGGGGAGCTCTGCGTGAGCTGGTGGGGTCGGTGTGGAGCTCTGCGTGAGCTGGTGGGGTCGGTGTGGAGCTCTGCCTGAGCTGGTGGGGTCGGTGGGGGAGCTCTGTGTGGGGTCGGTGGGGGAGCTCTGCGTGAGCTGGTGGGGTCGGTGGGGAGCTCTGTGTGAGCTGGTGGGGAGCTTGCGTGAGCTGGTGGGGGAGCTCTGCGTGAGCTGGTGGGGTCGGTGGGGAGCTCTGCGTGAGCTGGTGGGGTCGGTGGGGAGCTCTGCGTGAGCTGGTGCTGTCGGTGGGGAGCTCTGCGTGAGCTGATGGGGGAGCTCTGCATGAGTTGGTGCGGAGCTTTGTGTAGGTCCACTCTGTATTTGTGTTCACTGAATGTGTTTTTTGTTGTTTAGGGCTTGTGAAGTTGTTTCAGAGGAAGTGACTGGTTCTACAGTAGCCGCTGCCGCAGATTAAGAAGCCACACAACGGTGTCACTGATCCCGTGAAATATCTCCTGTGATCAGACTCACCCCCGGCAAAGCTGTCATGATTGGCTGGACTGGCCACCGATACATCACATTCATTCCAGCGGGTTCCGACATGGGATTGGCACAAGAACACAGAGGACAATCATTTTACTCGTAAACCACACGACAATCCACAGTTAAAAGACAAAGGGCCGTATTACATAGTTGGTGCTAACTTAACCAGAGCCATTATAGCCTATGGAGGTTTTCAGTTTACAACAGCTCTGGTTAAGTTAGCACCAACAGTGTTTAAGAGCTTTTCTGGGAAGCTGCCAACCAACCTGAATAGACTGCTTCCCCCAGCAGCTCCCTCATCCTATAACCTCTGATCCAGGACCAGCACCTTACTTAAAATACCACAATACAAAAAGACAGTGGCTCGATCCTCATTTTCCTACAGAGCACCACAAATATGGAATAACCTCCCAGACGCCATCAAATCTTCCCCCAGTCTTAAGTAACTCAAGAGCTCCTTACTAACATACCTCAATACAGAATGCACCTGTAAACATGTAACACAGTGACTATATACAGAATGCACCTGTAAACATGTAACACAGTGACTATATACAGAATGCACCTGTAAACATGTAACATAGTGACTATATACAGAATGCACCTGTAAACATGTAACACAGTGACTATATACAGAATGCACCTGTAAACATGTAACATAGTGACTATATACAGAATGCACCTGTGAACATGTAACACAGTGACTATATACAGAATGCACCTGTAAACATGTAACACAGTGACTATATACAGAATGCGCCTGTAAACATGTAACACAGTGACTATATACAGAATGCACCTGTAAACATGTAACATAGTGACTATATACAGAATGCACCTGTAAACATGTAACACAGTGACTATATACAGAATGCACCTGTAAACATGTAACATAATGACTATATACAGAATGCACCTGTAAACATGTAACACAGTGACTATATACAGAATGCACCTGTAAACATGTAACATAATGACTATATACAGAATGCACCTGTAAACATGTAACATAGTGACTATATACAGAATGCACCTGTGAACATGTAACAGTGACTATATACAGAATGCACCTGTGAACATGTAACAGTGACTATATACAGAATGCACCTGTAAACATGTAACACAGTGACTATATACATAATGCACCTGTAAACATGTAACACAGTGACTATATACAGAATGCGCCTGTAAACATGTAACACAGTGACTATATACAGAATGCACCTGTAAACATGTAACACAGTGACTATATACAGAATGCACCTGTAAACATGTAACATAGTGACTATATACAGAATGCACCTGTAAACATGTAACACAGTGACTATATACAGAATGCACCTGTAAACATGTAACAAAGTGACTATATTTCCTACATATTTATTTTCTGTTAATCTGGATATGTGTTTTTTTTTTAATATCTTGCATTGTATTACTTTGTATTTCTGTAACACTTCAATGTTCTTGAACCCAGGACATACTTGAAAACGAGAGAAATCTCAATGTATCCTTCCTGGTAAAATATTTATAAATAAATACTGCCCAAAATGTATTCTCAGATAAACCATGGTCACTACTATCCAAAACAGGTCCTTATACAAGGCGAGTCACAAACAAACACCTAAAAAAACGCGACAACTGAACAGAAAGGTAATGGGAAATGAGTGCGAGCCGTCAGCAGCTGTTGGAGTTAAGTCAAGCAGGAAAGCTCGGGAAGGCAGTTCCTCACCACATTTTTTCAGGGGGAACAAAATTCCTTTTTGGTCAAAGCTGTCCTTCCGGAGTTTTGAATGATTTTGCAGTGAAAGAGAGGTGCTACGGGCGCTGCAGATCACTGGCACATGCTCTCTGGTCAGCGATCACCCGCAGTCGCACAGCTCAGCCCCGGTACATCGCATGTTTCACTAGCAGCGCCGGCACATGCACTCTGGGTCAGTGCTCACCTGCAGCCCCAGTACATCGCATGTTTCACTAGCAGCGCCATTCATGCACCTTCAGGTTCCTTGTGCAATAAACTCTTCCCAGCACCTCACCCTGGCGTCTACCTCTCCTTCTCCACAGCCCTGACTGAACGCCTCCGGCCATATAAAAGCCAGCATTAGTATGTTCACCTATAGGGAGATAAAGAAGCTTAAAATAATGTCTAAAAAATGACAGTAACACCTTGCATTAAGAGTAACTTGGTTTGAAAGCGTTTGCAAGAAAAGCAAAAATGTTTTATAAATTTTTGCATTTTAAGTCGTAGGTTATATAATTACTTCAATCACAGTAACTTCCAAATTCAATATATATATATATATATATTTGTATATCATTGCAACAAATACTTTAGGATAAAATCCTTTTTATCAGATTCTTCTTTATGATATTTCTATACTGCAGTGTTAGAAATATTTTTGAAGATTCTGATCTAGCGGTAATCTGAGATAAATCTCAGTCTATATTCATTGCAAAATACAACACACACACACATATATATAATCTTACAATACCCACTATTTGCTTTCATACATTACGTGTCCAAATCTGGATTTCAACGTTTCTGCAGTTTTCTTACAGCAGCAATAAGTTCTTTGGATATAATGTATTTTAGAATATATGTGAGAGTAAAATATTATCTCTTAGTTTCTATATTTCTTCTAGCATCTCCTTGAGTAGTCTTGTGAGAGTAGCTTTCTTTAGCATCTCCTTGGTAGAAGGGATTTCTTTGGTTGTTGAGAATCTTGAGTATGGGATGAATATTAGGTCAAGCATGAGAATTGAAATATGTGTATTCCCATGAGGAAATTTAGGTGTGGTCTTAGTTGAAATGAGGTGTAATGTCCTGGAATCAATGCATTGTGTGTCATGTCCTGAGATGATCTGAATGCTGCAACGAACAGTGCATGGCAAATTATAGTAGATTCCACGTCACTCTCTTATCTATCTACTAATTTACATATAATATTTCCATATGGGGCTTCAAAACTGTTAACCTTTACTACACCTCAAGATGGCAGTGTTGCTTTTCAAATAAAAAAATATTAAAAATTAATTTGAAACGTGAGAGGGATCAAAGGTCAATCCGTCTTAACAAAGACCCTATATTCAATCCTAGACTTTAGGTCGCTGTCATTTTTTGATTTAATATTTCTCTCTCTTAGCCACTTCAAGGCTTTTACTAAAATACTCCTTGATCAATTAACATTCTTTCTAGCTAAACAGAATACACATTTATTCTTCAGTTAAACAAATTATTTCTATTCAACTAGTTATATAGTTATACATTTATACACTCTTCAAACATCATTTTACTGTGCTACTAAATACTAGAATATATTTATTATAAAAATATATTTTGTGAATGTGTTTATAAACCTGCATAGATATTTTTAACTTTAATATTCAATATGAAAATATCTTAATTCGTGGACAAACAAACCTATAAATTTAAAATATGACATGTCTCTGATTTCTCTAGCACTTAGGCTCGACATATATCATATAAAGACATTTTATTGTCTATAGCATCATAGTCTGGCAATTTAAACCTACATAACTCTTCTATTACCTTCAATGAACTTATATAAAAAAATTAATTCTGAGTTCATTTTAAAATTAGGCGAAAGTTGAGAAAGACTTTACATTTTAACAAGATGGCTACAGGCAGGGCCGTTGCTTCCACTAGGCAACCACCTAGGGCGCACAGCCACCTAGGAGCACAGCTGACCCCTACCTGGGTTCAATTATTGTACCCCATCTTCATTGTTTGCTTGTTTAGGCCTGTGCCAGATGAACGCAGTGATCACGTCCGTGTTGCTGCACACTTTAACGTCCATCGTAGCATAGAATCATGATCAATAGAGACCCACACTCAAAGTACGTGCGCACTGAACTGCGCACGCACAAGGCAAAAGGACGCAAGATAGGCGAGTACGTAAAACCGCTAAGACAGACGCGCATAGTGCACCACGTCTGCGTACTGTCATGCCTCAGCCCTGAGAGCCTGCTGTGGTCAGCCTGGGTCACTTGCTCTCATTACCTGCTTCCCACCTAAGGGTTAACTCTGTGTCTGAACCTGAGTTTTGCATAAAACCAGACCACACCCTCCTCCCCTTTGCTCTTTCATTTTGTTTTTTCCCTTCCCAGTGGTCCAGAGGTCTTGAGAGCTCCCTCTTGTCATTGTATGTTCCTGATTTATTTTGCTCTGCCGTGCATCCTTGCTGTGTCTGCATTACCTGGTTCCTGCGTGCTGGACAATCCACTGCGTGGCCCACTATCCAGTGGGTCCAGAGACACTCAAGTGGCTTCCAGCCCTCCAGCTCTCTCCAAGGAGACCAACCTACTATCAAGGTACATTTGCCTAAAGTCTCCTGCTTCTCCTCTAGCGGATCTGGAGAGAGACTACATGGTCCACCATCCACTTGCCTATTTTCTGTGCTAACCGCCTGTTGTTCTGTGCTGGACTGTTTGCTGTGAACCATCCCACAATACAAGCTTTGTTGTGCATTTACTGTCTCCTGTGTCTTTCTGCCTGCTCACCCCCAGCGCTTGGGAATATAACATCACACTGAGGCTGTGCCATGGCTCCTTCCTGGCACGAACCTGACATAATGAAAGAGCCAAAAACCAGGCCCGTGGGGGTAAATACATGCACTGGAGGACATTGCTTATCAGCTGCTGCTTGTGGTAGAGGAGGTATGGAATCTAATGGACTCATTTCCCACACACCTGACACAGTCAGGCCTATACCAGTGAGCAGAGCATCACAGCAATCTGTTGAGTTTAATCATTCTCCACCTATATGCAGAGCACAGGCACCTTATGTGGAGACTCAGAAGGAAAGGCGTAGAAGGCTGAACCAATGCTTCTACTGTGGGTCAGATCTGCACCGAATAGATCTCTGTCCCATCAGACCTGCTAAGCCTCCAGCCGCTGGCCCTGTTCCACGCCAAGCTGCTGGCCCTGTTCCACGCCAAGCTGCTGGTCCTGTGCCACGCCAAGCTGCTGGTCCTGTGCCCGACCAAGCTGCTGTTCCTGTGCCACGCCAAGCCGCTGCCAAATCCTGTCAGACTCCAGTCGCTACCAAGCATCGCCAAGCTGCTGCCAAACCTCGCCAAGCTGCTGCCAAGCCCCGTCGGACTCCAGTTGCTGCCAAGCTTCGCCAAGTTGCTGACAAGTCCCGCCAGACTCCAGCTGCTGTCAAGCCTCGTCAGGCTACCAACGTTGGCAAGCTTCGCCAAACTCCTGTACCCAGGAGGCCTGCATCCAGTGTGGTCTCCTCGGAGGAGAGTTCTAAGGAGGACTCGCTTGCCGAGTACATGGAGACTCTGCCTACTGAGCCAAGCGAGGAAGAACCCATGGGTGTGGAGCCCACATTCCCCACAGACCAAGAACCTATGGAGGTTGCTCCTCTCCTGGTGGCCTCTACTATGACCCCCCAGACTGCTAAGCATCCTCAAGGTGGTCCTGGACGACAAATTGGGGCCCTGCTTAAGAGACCTGCATTCAATTCGGGGTTCTATGGTTGTGACACCCTACCTTCTGAGACAGGGGCTGACTGGCAACTTTTGGCCCGGGTGGCAAGCACCACACAGAGGCCCAGAGTTCCGCAACTCGGGCCCATGTTTAAGTAAAAACAAACACGGGAAGCAAATTAAGTAATAAATAACAGTTTATTACTGTTTAAAATAATTCTCTTTGTGTGCTGCTAATAGACCAACTGTAACTAAATTGCATTTCAGCAGCTAAGGCTGCGCTGCGCCGTTGCACAGAAGGTCCCTGCGGCATATGTGAGAAGCTGTAAATCACTTTTCAGGTTTAAGATACTGTACATTACTGTAGGGATGTGTGGTGTGGCACTGGTTAGTATCAGAGCCCATATATACACAGACATTAACTTTTTGTGATTTGTGTTTAGCTGTAAATTATCTTGTACTCATTTACTGTACACTGTTGTTTTGTACCCACATAATTTTTCTCACCATTAAATGGAATGGACTATCATATACTTGCTATTAAAAAATAAAACATGCTAAAAACTTTTTCTGTACTGGTGCCTGCCTGTCATACTCTGCATCCTCCACTAGGAGGAGAGGGAGCTGCTTGTCTGGCCATACTTTGTATCCGCCACTAGAGGGAGCTGCCTGGGCCCCTTACTTTTATTAACTCCCACAGAGGGCTCAGCCTCAGGCAGGGCCTTCACATCACTCATTCTCCAAATCTCCCCCAAAGCAGGCCGGGGCGCCCCCCCTCAATTTATTAACCCCCAGAGGGCTCTCAGCCTCAGGCCAGGCCCTCACTTATTCTCTTTCCCCCAAAGCAGGCCTGTCCCCCCCTCAATTTATTAACCCTGTCCCTGGGGCCCAGAGAGCTCTCAGGCCCTCAATTATTCACCAAGCAGGCTGCCCCCCCTCAATTCATTAACCTGCTGAGCTCCAGGTCCACAGTTCCAGACTAGGGCTCTCTCTCACAGGCTCAGCCTCCCTCAAGCCAGGCACGGCACCCCAAGCTCCCCCCCCTCATTCAATTTATTAACTCCCCGGCCAGGCACCAAGCCCCCCCCCCTCATTCAATTTATTAACTCCCCGGCCAGGCACCAAGCCCCCCCCTATCATTCAATTTATTAACTCCCCGGCCAGGCACCAAGCCCCCCCCCTCAATTTATTAACTCCCGGCCAGGCCACCAAGCCCCCCCCCTCAATTTATTAACTCCCCGGCCAGGCACCAAGCCCCCCCCCCTCATTCAATTTATTAACTCCCCGGCCAGGCACCAGCCCCCCCCCCCCCTCATTCAATTTATTAACTCCCCGGCCAGGCACCAAGCCCCCCCCCCTCATTCAATTTATTAACTCCCCGGCCAGGCACCAAGCCCCCCCCCCCCTCATTCAATTTATAACTCCCCGGCCAGGCACCAAGCCCCCCCCCTCATTCAATTTATTAACTCCCCGGCCAGGCACCAAGCCCCCCCCCCTCATTCAATTTATTAACTCCCCGCCAGGCACCAAGCCCCCCCCCCCTCATTCAATTTATTAACTCCCCGGCCAGGCACCAAGCCCCCCCCCCCTCATTCAATTTATTAACTCCCCGGCCAGGCACCAAGCCCCCCCCCTCAATTTATTAACTCCCCGGCCAGGCACCAAGCCCCCCCCCCCCCTCATTCAATTTATTAACTCCCCGGCCAGGCACCAAGCCCCCCCCCCTCAATTTATTAACTCCCCGGCCAGGCACCAAGCCCCCCCCCTCATTCAATTTATTAACTCCCCGGCCAGGCACCAAGCCCCCCCCCTCATTCAATTTATTAACTCCCCGGCCAGGCACCAAGCCCCCCCCCCTCATTCAATTTATTAACTCCCCGGGTCTCCACTCTCCCCCCCCCCCCTCATTTATTGACGTGTGTCCCTCCACTCCTCCAGTGACTGAGTGAACGTCTCCAGACTTTTCACTCAGCCAGCCAGGGCAGGCCCAAGACAGTTCATAATTTCATATATCACCAGCCAGCACTGCCAGGCCCAGCAGCACCCACAGGTGCGTGAGGCCGTGAGCTGCTACTACTGAGTCTGCCCTTGAGCCGGCTTGAGAGGTCAGAGAGTGTGGGATGCGGCCGGCCCGCCATGCACATCAGGGCACCCTCACTCACACTCACCAATATAAATTTTGCAATGCTGAGTCTGACTCTCTTCAAGACAGTTCTGTGCGTGATGATCCTCCTCCACGGCCAGGCAATGAATACACCTCCGAGTCGACCGTCCTCCAAGGAGTCCAAGCAGCCTCTGCGTTGCGATGCCTGACAGCTGCGCACTGAGTCCCACTCACGCAGGGGGTCTGTCTGATGATGCTCCCCCGACGACTTCACTGACGGCTGTCGGCCGCGCCCGCCGCCTGCACGCTCCAGTCCCATCACGTGGATGAGGTGGCGCGGAGGCATCACGTGGGGGGCGGGGCCGGCGCCAGTGCTTCTGCGCGGCCGGCCAGGACCTGAGTGGCGCTGCGCCGGCTGCGGCTGAATTAAAAAAAATTATTACACCACGACGAACATATTTTACCACACAATATCGGCCTTATGGTTCGGATTCGGCCGGGGGGACGCTTGCCACCCTGCCCCCCGGCCCAGTCCGCCCCTGTTCTGAGACTCAACCAAGCCCACCAGACCAAATCCAAACTCTGTCCATAGCCTCTGATGGCTTCATCGTGCCAGACTCTGAGCTTACTGCATACGAACAGCGCCTGGCAGCTAAGGAGCCAGTTCCTTCACCCATCAGTGTGGGTGTTGCCACCAGCAGCCCTCTCACGCCTGTGCCCCCTGTGGACAGTCCTACTCCTGAGGGTTGCGTCTGGGCATCCAACGGGACTTTAGTCCGGAGGGAGGAGTTGGAGATCTTTGAGCAGGCCCTACATGCTCATGGGGACATTTACGATGATCCAGACTCAGACTCTAATGGTTGGTGGTGACCTCCTTGCTACTTCTCTGATATGGGCATGCCCTAGGTGCCCGGAGTGCACCTTGTAAGGAGGGAGGTACTGTCATGCCTCAGCCCTGAGAGCCTGCTGTGGTCAGCCTGGGTCACTTGCTCTCATTACCTGCTTCCCACCTAAGGGTTAACTCTGTGTCTGAACCTGAGGTTTTGCATATAACCAGACCACACCCTCCTCCCCTTTGCTCTTTCATTTTGTGTTTTTCCCTTCCCAGTGTCCAGAGGTCTTGAGAGCTCCTCTTGTCATTGTATGTTCCTGATTTATTTTGCTCTGCCGTGCATCCTTGCTGTGTCTGCATTACCTGGTTCCTGCGTGCTGGACAATCCACTGCGTGGCCCACTATCCAGTGGGTCCAGAGACACTCAAGTGGCTTCCAGCCCTCCAGCTCTCTCCAAGGAGACCAACCTACTATCAAGGTACATTTGCCTAAAGTCTCCTGCTTCTCCTCTAGCGGATCTGGAGAGAGACTACGTGGTCCACCATCCACTTGCCTATTTTCTGTGCTACCGCCTGTTCTGTGCTGGACTGTTTGCTGTGAACCATCCCACAATACAAGCTTTGTTGTGCATTTACTGTCTCCTGTGTCTTTCTGCCTGCTCACCCCCAGCGCTTGGGAATATAACACCACACTGAGGCCGTGCCATGGCTCCTTCCTGGCACGAACCTGACACGTACGGCCTGTGTGCCTGATGAGGTGACGTCAGACGCAGCGCATTTAAGACGTCCATCATATTGACGCTCAGATTTTCTTTATGGTCTGGCTGACTAATCGTCAAATAATTTTTATTAATTTTGATTCCCATATTTCCCTTCTTTCTACATCCGTTAAAAAATACGAACAGTGTGGTGTCTACAGTATCTTCCGCCAGTACGTCCGTCCGTTATGCAGCACGCATGCAGAGTGCGCTCTGGCTGCGTTCATCTGACATTAGCCTTAGCCGGCAGTGGCGGCTCGCAAAGCGGACCCCTGCTAGCACCGCAGAAGATGGGCATCTTATGGTGAAGCGCAGGGGCCACCAGATGATGTGCAGGCGGCACAAGAAAGAAAGATAAAAGAAAGATAAAAGAAAGAAAGGCAGAAAAAGAGGCACATAGAAAAGATAAAAAAAAGAGGCAGATGAAAGAAAAGGCAAAAGACAGAGGTACAGAAGAAACAAACAGACAGAGGAAAGAAAGAAAGAGGCACAGACCAATCCCAGGCCCGACCAGCGGGGGGTAAGATGGGCACCGAACGACCGTATGCGCCCCCCCTTGCATAGTGTGTGTTGTCCCCCACATTTCAACTGTTGACAAGTTTTTCGAGGGGGGGGGGGAGCGCAAGTAGCTGGTCTTGCCTGGGGCACAAAATAGTCTAGCACCGGCCCTGGCTACAAGGAATCCGTTTTGTGTTACTCAGTGAGCAATAGAGGATAATAGCCTCTGCACAAATAGGGGTTAACGAAACGAGTTGGATATACAGTGTATATGAACTATTCAAAAATTGCATGTAGGCAAGACAGTGCTAAAGAAATGACGTGCCAGTCGAAAGGCTGTATATTAAAAATGCATAGTACAGGGCAATTAGATCCGCTAGATTAATGTAAGACAATCAATAAAGCGCGATGCCCCGTGTTTCACTGCGTGTCTAAATGTCTAAATACGCACTAAGTGGATATAAAATATCCAAAGCTCTGGGTCAGTAAGGTTGATGCGATTTAAGTCATCGATGTTCAATCCTCCTGGGAGACTGGATGGAAGGAGAACCCTGCAGAGTGAATAAAGCAGAGATAGCTAGATGCGCAATACACAGCGCTACGAGCCCCTATCTCCCCCTATCTCCCCTTATCTCCCCCCTAGGGGTACTTACAGGATTTAGAGTCCTGCTCCCTTTCTTTGGTGCTCCTTGTGATTTACAGTACACACTACTTTCTGTATTTTTCATCCAAGGATATTTCACCACCAATAGGAAGCATTGGGCTGTTGGGTGGCCACAAATAACCCAGAAGTGGATCACACGTAGCCAGCTGGGCTCAAAGTCATGGGAGTGAGAATAAGGTCACATTGAAGGATTCAACCACATCAAAAGTATTCTCACGTGTTTGAGTGCGCTGGACGTCTTTTATTATGTTCGTTGTTATTATGAAAAAATAGTGACAACTAATTAATATCAGTAAAATCAATATATAAGACGCCGTGAGACGCGTTTCATCAGTCGAACTTAAATTCCCAGCATCACAAAAGCACAAGAACTAAATCCATTGCATATACTCATGTTTCTGCAGCACAAAACATTTTTGTACATACTTTATAGATACATGGAATAGCCTCCCAGTGGGGGCAGTATCTACTACCCAATTCTATATCAGTGTTACTGTCCCCCACTGGGAGGCTATTCCATGTATCTACTACCCTTTCTATATCACTGTTACTGCCCCCACTGGGAGGCTATTCCATGTATCTACTACCCTTTCTATATCACTATTACTGCCCCCACTGGGAGGCTATTCCATGTATCTACTACCCTTTCTATATCACTGTTACTGCTCCCACTGGGAGGCTATTCCATGTATCTACTACCCTTTCTATATCACTGTTACTGCCCCCACTGGAAGGCTATTACATGTATCTACTACCCTTTCTATATCACTGTTACTGCCCCTACTGGGAGGATATTCCATGTATCTACTACCCAATTCTATATCAGTGTTACTGTCCCCCACTGGAGGCTATTCCATGTATCTACTACCCTTTCTATATCACTGTTACTGCCCCCACTGGGAGGCTATTCCATGTATCTACTACCCTTTCTATATCACTATTACTGCCCCACTGGGAGGCTATTCCATGTATCTACTACCTTTCTATATCACTGTTACTGCTCCCACTGGGAGGCTATTCCATGTATCTACTACCTTTCTATATCACTGTAACTGCCCCCACTGGAAGGCTATTACATGTATCTACTACCCTTTCTATATCACTGTTACTGCCCCTACTGGGAGGATATTCCATGTATCTACTACCCAATTCTATATCAGTGTTACTGTCCCCCACTGGGAGGCTATTCCATGTATCTACTACCCTTTCTATATCACTGTTACTGCCCCACTGGAGGCTATTCCATGTATCTACTACCCTTCTATATCACTGTTACTGCTCCACTGGAGGCTATTCCATGTATCTACAACCCTTTCTATATCACTGTTACTGCCCCCACTGGAAGGCTATTACATGTATCTACTACCCTTTCTATATCACTGTTACTGCCCCTACTGGGAGGATATTCCATGTATCTACTACCCTTTCTATATCACTGTTACTGCCCCACTGGAGGCTATTCCATGTATCTACTACCCTTTCTATATCACTGTTACTGCTCCACTGGGAGGCTATTCCATGTATCTACTACCCTTTCTATATCACTGTAACTGCTCCCACTGGAGGCTATTCCATGTATCTACTACCCTTTCTATATCACTGTTACAGCTCCCACTGGGAGGCTATCCATGTATCTACTACCCTTTCTATATCACTGTTACTGCTCCCACTGGAGGATATTCCATGTATCTACTACCCTTTCTATATCACTGTTACTGCTTCCACTGGGAGGATATTCCATGTAACAGTGATATAGAAAGGGTAGTAGATACATGGAATATCCTCCCAGTGGGAGCAGTAACAGTGATATAGAAAGGGTAGTAGATACATGGAATATCCTCCAGTGGGAGCAGTAACAATGATATAGAAAGGGTAGTAGATACATGGAATATCCTCCCAGTGGGAGCAGTAACAGTGATATAGAAAGGGTAGTAGATACAGCCCCCACTGGGAGGATATTCCCTGTATCTACTACCCTTTCTATATCACTGTTACTGCTCCCACTGGGAGGATATTCCATGTATCTACTACCCTTTCTATATCACTGTTACAGCCCCCACTGGGAGGATATTCCCTGTAACAGTGATATAGAAAGGGTAGTAGATACATGGAATAGCCTCCCAGTGGGAGCAGTTACATGGAATAGCCTCCCAGTGGAGCAGTAACAGTGATATAGAAAGGGTAGTAGATACATGGAATAGCCTCCCAGTGGGGGCAGTAACAGTGATATAGAAAGGGTAGTAGATACATGGAATATCCTCCCAGTAGGGGCAGTAACAGTGATATAGAAAGGGTAGTAGATACATGTAATAGCCTTCCAGTGGGGGCAGTAACAGTGATATAGAAAGGGTTGTAGATACATGGAATAGCCTCCCAGTGGGAGCAGTAACAGTGATATAGAAAGGGTAGTAGATACATGGAATAGCCTCCCAGTGGGGGCAGTAACAGTGATATAGAAAGGGTAGTAGATACATGGAATAGCCTCCCAGTGGGGGACAGTAACACTGATATAGAATTGGGTAGTAGATACATGGAATATCCTCCCAGTAGGGGCAGTATCTACTACCCAATTCTATATCAGTGTTACTGTCCCCCACTGGGAGGCTATTCCATGTATCTACTACCCTTTCTATATCACTGTTACTGCCCCCACTGGGAGGCTATTCATGTATCTACTACCCTTCTATATCACTGTTACTGCTCCCACTGGAGGCTATTCCATGTATCTACAACCCTTTCTATATCACTGTTTGCCCCCACTGGAAGGCTATTACATGTATCTACTACCCTTTCTATATCACTGTTACTGCCCCTACTGGAGGATATTCCATGTATCTACTACCCTTTCTATATCACTGTTACTGCCCCCACTGGGAGGCTATTCCATGTATCTACTACCCTTTCTATATCACTGTTACTGCTCCACTGGGAGGCTATTCCATGTATCTACTACCCTTTCTATATCACTGTAACTGCTCCCACTGGGAGGCTATTCCATGTATCTACTACTTTCTATATCACTGTACTGCTCCCACTGGGAGGATATTCCATGTATCTACTACCCTTTCTATATCACTGTTACTGCTCCCACTGGGAGGATATTCCATGTATCTACTACCCTTTCTATATCACTGTTACTGCTCCCACTGGGAGGATATTCCATGTATCTACTACCCTTTCTATATCACTGTTACTGCTTCCACTGGGAGGATATTCCATGTAACAGTGATATAGAAAGGGTAGTAGATACATGGAATATCCTCCCAGTGGGAGCAGTAACAGTGATATAGAAAGGTAGTAGATACATGGAATATCCTCCCAGTGGGAGCAGTAACAATGATATAGAAAGGGTAGTAGATACATGGAATATCCTCCCAGTGGGAGCAGTATCTACTACCCTTTCTATATCACTGTTACATGCAATATCCTCCCAGTGGGAGCAGTATCTACTACCCTTTCTATATCACTGTTACATGAATAGCCTCCCAGTGGGGAGTAACAGTGATATAGAAAGGGTAGTAGATACTGCTCCCACTGGGAGGATATTCCATGTATCTACTACCCTTTCTATATCACTGTTACTGCTCCCACTGGGAGATATTGCATGTATCTACTACCCTTTCTATATCACTGTTACTGCTCCCACTGGAGGATATTCCATGTATCTACAACCCTTTCTATATCACTGTTACTGCTCCACTGGGAGGATATTGCATGTATCTACTACCCTTTCTATATCACTGTTACTGCCCCCACTGGGAGGCTATTACATGTATCTACTACCCTTTCTATATCACTGTTACTGCTCCCACTGGGAGGATATTCCGTGTATCTACTACCCTTTCTATATCACTGTTACTGCTCCCACTGGGAGGCTATTCCATGTATCTACTAGCCTTTCTATATCACTGTTACTGCCCCCACTGGGAGGATATATTATATGTATCTACTACCCTTTCTATATCACTGTTACTGCTCCCACTGGGAGACTATTCCATGTATCTACTACCCTTTCTATATCACTGTTACTGCCCCCACTGGGAGACTATTCCATGTATCTACTACCCTTTCTATATCACTGTTACTGCCCCCACTGGGAGGCTATTCCATGTATCTACTACCCTTTCTATATCACTGTTACTGCCCCCACTGGGAGGCTATTACATGTATCTACTACCCTTTCTATATCATTGTTACATGGAATATTCTCCCAGTGGGAGCAGTAACAGTGATATAGAAAGGGTAGTAGATACTGCTCCCACTGGGAGGATATTGCATGTATCTACTACCCTTTCTATATCACTGTTACATGGAATAGCCTCCCAGTGGGGGCAGTAACAGTGATATAGAAAGGGTAGTAGATACTGCTCCCACTGGGAGGATATTCCATGTATCTACTACCCTTTCTATATCACTGTTACTGCTCCCACTGGGAGGATATTGCATGTATCTACTACCCTTTCTATATCACTGTTACTGCTCCCACTGGGAGGATATTCCATGTATCTACAACCCTTTCTATATCACTGTTACTGCTCCCACTGGGAGGATATTGCATGTATCTACTACCCTTTCTATATCACTGTTACTGCCCCCACTGGGAGGCTATTACATGTATCTACTACCCTTTCTATATCACTGTTACTGCTCCCACTGGGAGGATATTCCGTGTATCTACTACCCTTTCTATATCACTGTTACTGCTCCCACTGGGAGGCTATTCCATGTATCTACTAGCCTTTCTATATCACTGTTACTGCCCCCACTGGGAGGATATATTATATGTATCTACTACCCTTTCTATATCACTGTTACTGCTCCACTGGGAGACTATTCCATGTATCTACTACCCTTTCTATATCACTGTTACTGCCCCCACTGGGAGACTATTCCATGTATCTACTACCCTTTCTATATCACTGTTACTGCCCCCACTGGGAGGCTATTCCATGTATCTACTACCCTTTCTATATCACTGTTACTGCCCCCACTGGGAGGCTATTACATGTATCTACTACCCTTTCTATATCATGTTACATGGAATATTCTCCCAGTGGGAGCAGTAACAGTGATATAGAAAGGGTAGTAGATACTGCTCCCACTGGGAGGATTTTCCATGTATCTACTACCCTTTCTATATCACTGTTACTGCTCCCACTGGGAGGCTATTCCATGTATCTACTACCCTTTCTATATCACTGTTACTCACTGTAACTCACTGACGCAACCATCAATCACTCTCACCTTACAGTCCTCTCCTCCTGTTTCCAACCCCAACCCTCCTAGATTGTGAGTTCCTACGGGAATAGGGCCTCATCTCCTCCTGTACTGTTTGTCAAATGTTGTTCAATGTATTGTAACCCTGTCTATACTGTGCTTATTGTACAGCGCTGCGGAATATGCTGGCGCTTTATAAATAAAGAATAATAATAATAATAATAATAATAATAATGTATCTACTACCCTTTCTATATCACTGTTACTGCTCCCACTGGAGGATATTCCATGTATCTACTACCCTTTCTATATCACTGTTACTGCTCCCACTGGGAGGATATTCCATGTATCTACTACCCTTTCTATATCACTGTTACTGCTCCCACTGGGAGGATATTCCATGTATCTACTACCCTTTCTATATCACTGTTACTGCTCCCACTGGGAGGATATTCCATATATCTACTACCCTTTCTATATCACTGTTACTGCTCCCACTGGGAGGATATTCCATGTATCTACTACCCTTTCTATATCACTGTTACTGCTCCCACTGGGAAGATATTCCATGTATCTACTACCCGTTCTATATCACTGTTACTGCCCCTACTGGGAGGATATTCCATGTACATGGGCGTCCGCAGGATGGGGCAAGGGGGGGCACTCGCCCACCCCTGGAACCAGCGCTGCCTGCATGGGCGTCCGCGGAAATTTTTTCAAGGGGGGGCAAAATTTTAATGGCATCCATAGTCTGCCCTTTTGACAATGTCATGAAGGGGACAGTCATAAAATAAAGCGTAGTAATACAAAGGCTGTGAAACAATGCAAGACGAATAGAAGAATAAAGGTGTAAGTGTCTGATCTGAGTGTTGCATTTTCTAGGCCATCTCTGTATACACAAACCATGACCCCCCTTCAAATATATATAATATAATATAATATATATATCCCCTCCCTCTGTCTCTGTATACACAAAGCCAGCTCTGTATACACAGTAACAGAGCTGCCTCTATATACAGATATACAATCTGTATCTCCCTCTCCTCTTAGATTGTAAGCTCTGGGGCAGGGTCCCCTCTCCTCTTAGATTGTAAGCTCTGGGGCAGGGTCCCCTCTCCTCTTAGACTGTAAGCTCTGGAGCAGGGTCCCCTCTCCTCTTAGATTGTAAACTCTGGGGC
>RXON01002069.1:0-71746 GCA_009667805.1 Leptobrachium leishanense | reverse complement strand
AGCAGATTAACAAAATATCCAAAATTATACATTTGTAATTTTATTAGGTTATATTTACTCAAAATTGACATCTGTTTAAAAACTGTCAAAGTCAAATTTAAAAAATAGTACACATTATTTCCATTATAATAACGTTCTGACATTTTTTTGAAAGATCAGAAAGGACTTCAAGTTAATTTCTGAAAAGGAACAAAGTTGTTACCACTCGATAACATCATACAATGCAATTGAAAAGGGAAACTAACACCTGGCTCCTTTCACTACGATTTCAGGAACATGGTCTGTCTAGCGATGCATACATTTACCTGCTACAGGTTCACTTTAATAAATCAAAACTAAATCAATTTAATAAGCTAAAGTGGTCAGGGTGTGTGGATGTCTCTTTTTTTATATATACTGTATATATATTCAAAGTTTTTTTTCCCCAGAAAAGAACAGCAATATACAAGAAACATATGCCACATAGGTTACATCGGGAAAAGGTCAATACATCAAAGTTATAAGCGACATGTATTCGCGCACTCTGTACACCCAATCAATATCATAACTGTATATAGGGCGTGATTTTTTTGGGCTTCCGTTAGTTAGATACGAATGACAGCGATACTTTATATCATAAATCAAATAAATAGATCTAGCCAGATCCCTAGTAACGGTAACTAGGTGGGGAAAAATCGGGAGCAAAATCTGAAACAAAATAGCAAGACGGAAAAGGAAGTAGAGAGAAGAGAGGATAGATTGAAAGGGTAAGAGTGAGAAGAAAAAAAAAGAGGTAGTTGGGGGACAAGAGAACTTATACAAACAGAAGGTAGAGGGTGACATCTAGTGAAAGGGGAAATCAGGGAATGTTCCCCCTCTTTTCGTAGCATTCTCTTCCCCCTCTTTCCATTACATTTCTCCCCTCTTTCCTTTATATTCCCCCTCTTTCCATTACATTACCCCTCCTCTTTTCTTTGCATTTTCTCCCCCTCTTTCCATTACATTTCTCCCCTCTTTCCATTCCCCCTCTTTCCATTACAATCCCCCTCCTCTTTTCTTTGCATTCTCTCCCCCCTTTCCATTACATTTCTCCCCTCTTTCCATTACATTCCCCTCTCCTTTTTTCTTTGCATTCTCTCCCCCTCTTTCCATTACATTTCTCCCCTCTTTCCATTACATTCCCCTCTCCTTTTTTCTTTGCATTCTCTCCCCTCTTTCCATTACATTTCTCCCCTCTTTCCATTACATTCCCCTCTCCTTTTTTCTTTGCATTCTTTCCCCCTCTTTCCATTACATTTCTCCCCTCTTTCCTTTATATTCCCCCCTCTTTCCATTACATTTCTCCCCTCTTTCCATTACATTCTCTCCCCCTCGCACTTTTCTTTACATTATTCCCCCGCACTTTTCTTTAATTTATTCCTCCTCGCACTTTTCTTTACATTTATTCCCCCCGCACTTTCCTTTACATTCCCCTCCTTCAAGTAACCTGTGCGCTGGCTGGGCTGAGCCGGCTGCTTCCTTCAAGACTGCCCCATCCACAGCTCTCCACTGCAGCTCCATGTGCCTCTAACCAGCACTGGGAGGAAGTGACGTTATATGATCACTTCCGCTCAGCGCCGCAGAGTCACGTGATCGCGAGTAGGACTTGATCAGTGGGGGCCGACGGCTGGCAGTCTCCCTCTGATTAGGTCATGGGGTTCGCCAGCCACCCGCTTCAGTCGGCCTAGGCTGCCTTGCCGGGCAGCTGGCTATGTCGACCGGCCGGCAAGGGAGGCTAACGGCCCGATGGCCAGTAGGGCCTGCGGCTATCCTACGGGCAGGGTTGTCTTTTCCTCATGTATTATGTACATCTCATGTTTGTGATCCCCTATTGTAAAGTGCTACAAAATATGCTGGCGCTATATAAATGACTGCAACTGTAACAGTACATATACTTTGTGCAGTTAAGCAATGACTTACCACAAACGGTAGGGAGAAGGACACAGCTCTATCCTTATTCAGCTGATCTCGCAGAGCCACCATTCATGATCCCGAAGTACTTAGAAAAAGTTTTCACTGTAGCATTTAGTAAAAGTGTATTGTATGGAGCACACATCACCAAACTTTTCCCATGGCTGCCACATGCCCAGGTGGTGGATTAACTAATGGAGCAAGTTGGTAACCAAGGCCTCGATATCGGCATGTCTTTGGCTAAATTGTGGCCCTTTCTTCAGTTTGGTAATTTATATAATTCTGGCTTACTGGTATATTCGATTCCCGATAAAATAATCTACCAATAATCAGCTTGTTCTGGCATTTTAATAGTCAAATTTTTTTTGACCAGTGCCATATTCAGATATACAGGGTTATCCAAAGAGCTCCGAATTGCTTGAGATAGTTAACCGAACGCTGAAAATCAGCGTTCGGTTACCTTTCCTGGCCATTCGGCTATTCAGAGAGCAGGCAATTCGCCAAATCCTGGCGAATTGCCTGCACATATGGTGCCTGTTCGGTGCCTGTTCGAGGGCAGTGAAAACCCCATGAAAAAGCACTGCTTCGGCTATTCAGAGAACACAAACCAGCAGTGAAAGGTTCCCCTAATGCCCTGCCATTCGGTGGTTTCATTCGGCAAGTTTATTCAGGAGAATCCCATAGGCTTCAATGTTAAAAATATTCCCGTTTTAATTCAATATCTAATAAACCGATCACTATAAAATTCTGCAGTAAAGAGTCTCTTTATTTATAGATTTTTTAGGATACTTTAAGCATTTTTCAGTTTTTTTTTTTTTTTAAAAAAGTCTGATTTTTTAACCCTTTCGCTGCTGAGGCGTTTCACGCCTCTGTGCTGAGGTCATATTTACCGGTTTTGCTCATCATGTTTAAACGTGTTTTGAAGGCTTATTTTAGTATATGACCCAGACATATTATATATCGTTCTTTCCATCAGACTCGGTAGATTCATAATATGTCATTATTATATGTATACGTTATGTCATGTCTGTATATTATAACAAAAAATGCAATAAAATATGTATTTTCAATAATTTACAACGTGTAAAGTGTTTTTTTTCACATTTTAACATGCGAGCAATTGCAGTTATATTTTGTATGGGGTGTGCTTGTTAAAAAATTTAGAGATGGGGTCTCGTTACATTTTTTTTTGGGGAAAATTACACGATTTTTAACAAACGCACCGCATACAAAAATCGTTAGTGCAGCATCATTGTTCACATTATAATTGAAATGGGAACAATATTGCTGCATTAACAAACAAAAAATATTTTTGACATTGAAGCCTATTTAGGTCGCCTGAATAAACCTGCCGAATTAAAACACCGAATGGCAGGGCAATTCGGCAACTTTTCACTGCTGGTTTTGTTCTCTGAATAGCCGAAGCATTGCTTCTCTATGGGGATTCACTTCCCTTGAACCGAACAGGCACCATATGTGCAGGCAATTCGCCAGGATTTGGCGAATTGCCTGCTCTCTGGATAGCCGAATGGCCAGGAAAGGTAACCGTACGCTGAATTTCAGCATTCGGTTACCTTTCTCCAGCAATTCTTTGAATAACCCTGTATGTATGTCATGGTCCTTTTAACTCCCTCCCTATACTCACGTCTCTAGCCAGGGTCCCACATCAGTCTGGCTTCCGTGGCAGCTAGAGCATCATGTTTGGTATCAATGTTCCAAGGATACCAAACATGACTAGGTTTGGTGAAAAAAATCCCCAAAAAATTAACCCCTTCACTGCTGACGACGTGTGGGACACATTCTCATTGACGCACGTTACATGCTGAGGATGTGCCCCACACGTCATCAGCTTTGCGGGACCCCCGGCGGAGATACTCACCTCGCTGTCCGGGGTCCCGCGGCGTTCTGACTTCAGCGTCCTCCAGCGTCTGAAGTCAAGCTGCTCCCAACGTAAATGACGTCATCGCGCCATTTCCAGGCGACCCCCCAGCAATGCCGGGAGATAGCCTGGAAGGGAGGTGGGATCTGTTCGGATCCCTCTCCCCCGATCGGTAAGGAGCAGCGCCAAAAGCCAGGCACCGCTTAAAAGGGTAGAGTCTCCTCTTGTAAGTGGTGCTTGGCAGTGGCGTAGCGTGGGTTGTCAGCGCCCGGGGCCAGCCAAGAATTGTGCGCCCCCCAACCTGTGGACACGTTATCGATATTGCCCCAGCCAGCTAACCTGGATATTGCCCCAGCTCTCACATGGATATTGCCCCAGCTCTCACATGGATATTGCCCCAGCCAGCTCACACATGGATTTGCCCCAGCTCACACATGGATATTGCCCCAGCTAACACATGAATATTGCCCCAGCTCACACACATGAATATTGCCCCAGCTCACACACATGGATTTGCCCCAGCTCACACATGGATATGCCCCAGCTCACACATGGATATGCCCCAGCTCATGAATATTGCCCCAGCTCACACATGGATATTGCCCCAGCTCACACATGGATATGCCCCAGCTCATGGATTTGCCCCAGCTCACACACGGATTTGCCCCAGCTCACACATGGATATGCCCCAGCTCACACATGGATATGCCCCAGCTCACACATGGATTTGCCCAGCTCATGGATATGCCCCAGCTCACACATGGATATGCCCCAGCTCATGGATTTGCCCAGCTCATGGATATGCCCCAGCTCATGGATTTGCCCCAGCTCATGGATATGCCCCAGCTCACACATGGATTTGCCCCAGCACATGGATTTGCCCCAGCTCACACATGGATATGCCCCAGCTCACACATGGATTTGCCCCAGCTCATGGATTTGCCCCAGCTCACACATGGATATGCCCCAGCTCATGGATTTGCCCCAGCTCACACATGGATTTGCCCCAGCTCACACATGGATATGCCCCAGCTCATGGATTTGCCTCAGCTCACACATGGATTTGCCTCAGCTCACACATGGATTTGCCCCAGCTCATGGATTTGCCCCAGCTCATGGATATTGCCCCAGCTCACACATGGATTTGCCCCAGCTCATGGATTTGCCCCAGCTCATGGATTTGCCCTAGCTCATGGATTTGCCCCAGCTCATGGATATGCCCCAGCTCACACATGGATTTGCCCCAGCACATGGATTTGCCCCAGCTCACACATGGATATGCCCCAGCTCACACATGGATTTGCCCCAGCTCATGGATTTGCCCCAGCTCACACATGGATATGCCCCAGCTCATGGATTTGCCCCAGCTCACACATGGATATGCCCCAGCTCACACATGGATTTGCCCCAGCTCACACATGGATATGCCCCAGCTCATGGATTAGCCCCAGCTCACACATGGATTTGCCTCAGCTCACACATGGATTTGCCCCAGCTCACACATGGATTTGCCCCAGCTCATGGATTTGCCCCAGCTCATGGTTATTGCCCCAGCTCACACATGGATTTGCCCCAGCTCATGGATTTACCCCAGCTCTCACCTGGATATTGCCCCAGCGGCAGCCAGCTCCTACAGATCGATATTGCCCCAGCTCCGGATCCAGCAGGGGTTGGGGCCCAGATGCCGAGCAGCGGGAGTGCCTGCCCCGTCCTGAACAGCATGTGAGTCCGTGTTGAAGGGGAGGCGGCTGCTTGCGTGCGTGTGCAGGTCACGTGGTCCGGCCAGTCAGGTGGTACAGAGACTCAGTACCACCTGATTAGCTGGACCACGTGACCTGCGCCTGCATGCAGCTGCCTCCCCTTCAACACGGACGGACTCACTGTTCAGGACCGGGCAGGCACTCCCGCTGCCCGGCATCTGGGCCCCCTCAACCCGCGGGCCCTTGGGCGGCACCCAAGGGCCTGGCGTGTCAGTCCGGGCCTCAACTTTTAGGGGCGCAAATTTCTTTTGAAATTATGCGCCCCTAAGAAAACTGCGCCTGGGGCCATGGCCCCCCCAGCCCCCCCCCCACGATACGCCACTGGTGCTTGGCTTTAACCCCTCAAGCACCGGGTTGCACTTCAGCGCCTTGTGGCGCCGAAGTGCGGCCTAGCTCCGATGGGGACCGCCATCTTGGATGGCGGCTCCACCCCCGGGTCCCCCCTCGCTGCCCTACATCATCACGCATAGACGGGGAACCCCTAGCTGCCCGGGGATTTCCCAAGGAAATCCCCTGGTGGAGATAGGGGTTCATTTGAACCCCGATATCTCCAGAACAGTGGCAGCTAGGCCTGGGCATGACCTTTCGAATGATACCCAACATGACCAGGTACAAAGTAATAAAAAAAATAAAAAATAAAATAAAAAAAAACATGTTTTTTTGTGTATTGTTTTTATTAATGCAGCAATATTGTTCACATTTCAATTATAATGTGAACAATGATGCTGCACTAATGAATTTTTTATATGGGGTGCGTTTGCTAAAAATTACGTAATTACCCCCCAAAGAATGTAACAAGTCCCCATTTCTAATTTTTGTACAAGTGCACCCCATAGAAAATATAACCGCAAATGCTCATCTGATAAAATGTGAAAAAAAAAACTTTACGCACTGCAGATTATTAAAAATTCAATTTTTATTGCATTTTTTGTCATAATATACAGGCAGGACATGACGTATATGTATAAAAATGATATATTATGAATCTGCGGAGCCTGCCGGAAAGAACGATATATAATATGTCTGGGTAAAATGTGGCTACAAATCGCGTTTAAACATGATGCGCGTAAGCGGTAAAAATGAGCTCAGCACACAGCAGTGAAATGCCTCAGCAGTGAAAGGGTTAAGAGTGTGTTTGTTAAAAAATTGTCTGGGGGTATAATAAAATAGGACTTCAAATCAGGTTTAAACATGATGAACATAAAACAGTCAAAATAAGCTCAGCAGCACACAGGAGTGAAGGGGTTTTAAAAAGCAAAAACATGTAAAAATTGTGTATTTCTAATTTCAGGACAAAATTTCGAAACTATTTAGTCAAGGTCTTTATTGGCGGTTTAAGATTTTGGGGATTAAAGTTTGAAAAAAGGTGTTTTTGCCATTTTTTCATTATATTTCATAATTTATTTATAGTAATTTATACGCTATGATGGAAATAATGTTATCTTTAAAAAGTCCATTTAATGGCACCAAAAACGGTATATAATATGTGTGGGTTCCATAAATGAGAAGAAAATTAGAGCTAACACAAACAGCGCAGAAATGTAAAAAGAGTAGTGGGTATTTTTGGACAGACAGTGGTAAAACCGCCTGGTCACTATGTGGTTAAAAGCAAGGTCTGACTTCAAGGAAGTTAGACCACCACGGGACCCAGGACAGATAGGGAGAGAGGCCTCAGTGACCCTATGACGTGGGGGACATCTTCCGCCCTTACCGGTGACACATGAGGATCTCCCCCACACGTCATCCGAGTTTTTTGTGTTTTGATGTTTATTATATTTTTGTTCTGATTTTCTTTTGGGAATATTTTGGATTATAACACTTTTGTTTTTTTTTGTTGATTTTCATTTATTTTAATCCTAATATTGTAATAAAAGTTAAGCTTTATTTTTATTGGTTTGGAGCTGTTACCTTCAGCCATTTCAGGTGGGGTAATTTCTGTGTATTTACAATGTATCTCAGTGGTTAAAATTTCCATTAGTGTGCGCTCCAGCATATGAATTTGATACATTTTCGCCTGTATGGGTTAAGAACTTATATCAGCTTTAAGAAGTAGTATTTGTTCTCATATTGCAGTGTCATGTTAATGTTAATTTCTACAGCTGCACTAGTTGTGCATGAGAAATTACAGGGGAAATATGCAAAAAAATTGCAAACATTTTTCCTTTTTTTCCCCTCATCCTTTGACTAATTATACATAATAATTATGCATGTGTATACTTAACAAAAGAGCAGAGAGAAATCTCAATGTATCCTTCCTGGTAAAATCCTTTCTCAAAAAAAATAATAATAATAATTAAGTGTAAATAAAAGTGCAAAATAGCATTTACCATTAATACATGGGAAGTTATATTCTTTTCCATCCCCAGAGCCAGCACTCAGTATGCAGTGAAAGCTGTATTCCCGGATACAGAAAATCACAGAGAGAGTCTCAGTCTTCCTGTTGCTATGATTGTGTCCCTTGTGCAGAAGGAGAAATATCCAATGTAGCAGGCATGAGAATAATTTAGACTAAATACATTATCTAATCCCTGAAATCATAGCTTCTCTTATTATAAAACAACAAAATGTGAAATATGCTGCATCTAATCAAGATTATTCACTTAGAGCACAGAAAAAACATGCAGAGCATGTGCGGTGTGTATGAACGTACCACAGAGCTCCACAGCAATGAAACTCACAGTAATGGGCAGTGTGTATGAGCGTATCGCAGAGCTCCACAGCAATAAAACTCTCAGTAATGTGCGGTGTGTATGAGCGTATTACAGAGCTCCACAGCAGATAAACTCACTAATAAGTATAAAATAAAATATTATTAAAAAATATACTAAAATAATATTTTATTTACATACAAATAAGATAAATATAAAATATATTAACATATTTTAGAATATTAAAAAATATATATTCTTGTTACCTTACCTAGCTTTTTTTGCTGGACGGGCTGAATTCTCCTTCCCCTCTGCGCCCCTAAACTGCATCAAGCATACACACAAGACAGACTGCATGGCTCCTTCCTCTCTGTGCCCCTAAACCTGCATCAAGCATACACACAAGACAGACTGCATGGTTCCTTCCCCTCTGCACCCGCGAATATGTTGGCGCTGTATAAATGCCTGTAATAATAATAATAATAATTCCTATTCATCCAGTGGAAGAGACCAGCTGAGACCCTGTCCAAGGTAGCCAATTGTAGCCCCCCAGACTCAAGGACCCGGGTGCCGGGCACCCTCTGCACCCCTAGTAGTTACGCCCCTGTGTGCCAGTACAAGAGGCCCTCATATACAATATGCATATTGTCGAAGATATATCAATTAAGAAACTTATACAAGATATAAATATCAATCGTCTATATTTCCTAGAAATTCTCCTGAATTCTTTTTAATTGTATGTGTTTTGCTTTAAAAATATAATAATCAATAACCAGATAAAAACATATATATATATATATTTATTATGTATACAAAAAAGTTTCAAATCTCATATCATAAACAAAGATTTATAAACAACAACAACATCCACCAGCACATAGACTACTAGCTTCCCAATATATGTATCTCCTTTTAGTATCTGCATATATGATTAATATCATTTACTTTATCAGTTAGTAACTGTACACAGATGGTTAATAAACATTTATGCTTAACGAAAACAATTGACATGTATTTCCCAGCAAACCAATGTTTAACAAGCTAGATCTTGTAGAGATATATGTATCTCTCTATGCTACGTGGATCAACAAACGATGAGCTATCACTTATTCTATTTCTAGAATGATAAGTAATAAAAACCTATTTAGTGAATCCTCCCCTAATATCGAGAATTAAACTTCTAATCTTCTGCTTTTTATATTGTAGTTATATAATTCCTTGCTCATTAATTTCAATCACAGTAACTTCCAAATTCAATATATATGTATCTTTGTATATACTATTTGCAACAAATACTTTAGGATAAAATCCTTATATCCGATTATTCTTCATATCTCCATCTGCAGATTTAGAAATATTTTGAAGACTCTGGATTTAACAGTACTTGTGATAATCTCAATCTATTTCATTGCAAAGTACACACTTATATATATATTTCTTACATTAATCCCTTAATTAGGCTTTCTCATACATTACCTGTCCATGATCTGGATTCAATGTTTCTGTAGTTACAGCAGCAATATTCTTTGGATATAATGTATTGTTTTGGAATATGTGAAAATTATCAATGTCAGATATTCAATGCATCAGAGTTAGGCTGGGGTCAGACGAGTGCAGTGTTAACGTCCGTGTTGCCTGCACATAAGTACGTCCGTGATAGCATACAATTGTGTTAAATGGAGCCCCACACATGAAGTACGTCCGCACAGAAGTGCGGAGGCTGACGGACGCTGCAAACGGACGCAGGTTAGGCAAGAAAGTAATACTGCTAGAACGGACGTGCGGAGTGCGCCATGTCCACAATGTCCACATAGCTTTCTGTGTGAGTGATGGAACGTGGTCAGACAGACTGCATTTATACGTCCAGCATTTTTGACGGACAGAATGTTTTTTCATTGTAATTTATTTTCCCTGCTACATCAGTCAAAAAATACGTCAGTGTAAAAAACTGACTTTGTGGCCACTACCTTGTCGTCAGTCAGTAAGTACGTCCGTACTGCACGGACGCACAGTCCGTAGAAAATGCGCTCATCTGACCCAAGCCTTAGAATTGTGCATTCCCATGAGGGAAAATTTAGGCGTGGTCCTAATTAAGTGAGATTTAATATCCTGAATGCATTGTGTGTCTTGTCCTGGAATGATCTGAATCTACCACGAAGAGTACATCCAGTTATAGTAAATTTGACATCACTGAAAATCTACCCCTTCATTTAAATATTACTTTCTCTATATTACCTTATATTTATTCTTAAAATATAATATTTACTGTGCCTCAAGAGGGCAGTGTTGCTCTTCAAATATAATTTCACAAATTAATTTTTTATCCCTTATCTTAGGTCAGGGGTCAATTCCACTATCTTAGTTTGAACAAAGAACAACTATAGTTAATCCAGACAGTGCGTCTCGTTGTTGTCAAATTTGATTTAATATCTCTCGTTATTTTGCTCATTCAAAGATTTTAAAGTACTTCTTTATCAGCTAGATTCCTTTCTAGTTAAATCAACAGAAAATGCTTCTATATTTAAATAGCGTATTCTATTATTCAGTAATTATACTGTTGCACAGTTATACTCTACAAATATGTGGAACATCTATTATTTACTGTGAATATATAGAATATATTGATTATAAAAATATATTTTGTGAATATATTTATACCCTTGCATAGAAATTGTAAATATGTTTCTATACCCAAAAAGAAAAATATCTTTAATTCAAGGACTTGTTAAAACAAACCAATAAATTTAAATATGACATGTCTTAGCATATATCATATAAAGACATTTTATCGTCTATAGCATCATGTCTGGCACTAGACTTAGCCATACAAAAACACTTTATCTCTAGTGATTATAAAAACACCCATAACTCTCATGGTTCACCTAGCAATGAACTCATATAAAAAAAATCTTTGAGTCCATTTCTAAAACTAGAATAAAAATTGAAAGAGAAAAGACTTTACATTAAAACAAGATGGCTACAGGCATCCATTTTAATTTTCCATTATAATATACCTGACAATATATATTTTAGTAGATGATTTGCTATGTTTTTTCTCAATCAGTTCCTTTTTTTTTGCAGACGCGGAAACCTGTACAAAGTGTCCTGAGCGACTCTGGCCAAATCAGAACAGAGACTCATGCATCCCCTAAAGTGATAATGTACCTTTCCTATGAAGATCTTCTTGGCATGTCCTTGGCCGTGGTATCCATTGTTTTATTTCTTCTCACTTGTTTGGTTATGATGATTCTCATGAAACACAGAAACACCCCAATTGTAAAAGCCAACAACCGAATCCTCAGCTTCATTCTTCTCACCTCCCTCAAGATGTGCTTTCTGTGTTCTTTGATATTTATTGGTTATCCTCACTGAAAAATTCTATTTTTCATTATAATTACCATAAACCTTTTCCAAGTTTCTTCTTATATATCAAAACCGAAGTAAGAGCTGCGCTACGCCATGGCGGAGACCCCCAAAAAGAATCAATCACAAGACTGTGTTGGTCTTTCTCAGAAGTCTAGCTTTCCTCATTAAGCCAGATCTATTTATTAAAATTCACAGAATTTATAGCCAATCAGTGTACAGATACATTACAACATCAAAGTTTAGCCACTCAGTTAACTTACTACCATATATGGTTCACAAGAAATCCTTTTCCCATCTTCCAACTTCAGCGCACATTTTCCTGCACTGAACATAACAGGAAATCGGCCACAGCTCATATCCTATAGAAGGAACAACGGTCTATGCAGTATTGACACTAACAAAAATGGAGGGTGGGAATTTCACAGCCCATTTTATAAGAACAGGCTTTCCAAGACAAAATATTTATTATATTTTACAGGAAATTAAAATCTAACAATTCTTTCCTTTGATCACATATCACCTGTGATCATCTAAAAGATAAACCAAATTTAGGCAATTAAACTGATTATACCTGGGCTACAGTGTCCTTGCCTAAGACCTTTATATCATTCTAGATGCTCAGGGGGGAAGAAAAAAATGTCTGGTATTTACTCCTAAAATACCTCAATACCTTTATAATGTACAAAAGGGATTCCCCAAGGAGGCCCTTTATGAGCATAAAATACACTTATCTATCTAGATTCACTCTTCCAGCGAATCACTTGGAGCGTAGGCAAAAATACCTAATCTAGACATTAAATAACTATTTATTCCCATTTCCCAAAATATAATTCACCGAACAAGAAAAGTATAATAACTTGAATGTAAAAGTTCATTTATCTAATAAATCAACATGAGTCAGATCTATATCTGTGTGTTTTCCTATGTTCAGCTTCACTCCACAAAACGCATACACACCTGCATTCATACACACACTCAAGAAATACATTCTCATTTTCACAAATCCAATCCTTTCTCACACTTATCTAGGGGATTAAATAAAAAATAAAAAAAATAATATTCCATAATCTAATACCATAGTCCACAGTGTGAGATCAGGGTGTGGTCTTTTTTTTCAACATCCCAGCTTGAGACGCATAATCATTGAATGTCATCAGAGCTCCCACCATAGGGACTCCTAAACAAGCTGTCTCTTTGCGCTGGTTGCTTATTACCTGTGACCTTTGACCTTGACACAAAATGTCCATGATTCGTTCCATATGCAGTCATTATGACTGTCAGGTTTCTTGAGGATGTGATATGGTTTTAGCAACAATAAAGAAAATAAAAAAGAAAAGAAAATATGGTATACCCAGCTAATCATATACATCCATTCATTCATTGTCACTCTCAAATGCACGAAAACAATAAAAAATTTAATTTACACAAGAAGAGACACAGATAATAAATTTTAAAATTTCCCCGCAAAGCCTATCGGCCTCACGCAACGAGAAAAAAATTATACTACTTCTGACTCATTGTTAGAGAAAAATATATATACGCAACTTTGGCTCAAAAGGGAAATAGCCAAAGTGCATATTCCACCCATTTTAAATATAAAAAAAATATTTAATTACTATCCTATTCAGTCTTGTTCGGTGTTTAGAAACAAACCTGGTGTTTATAAAACACACCAATCCTCAAATGAAATAAAAAAAAATAAAAACAGCATTAATTTTACCGAATCAGAACTTTCCATTTACCACTATATATCATGAAATGTATTTATGCAAATGCATTAAATTATATGTTCCTAAATACATTAATTAACTCTAATTTTAATTGGATGTGATCTTCAATAATCCTAAATGTGTCAGGGAATTTTGAACAATATTGATTGTAACCAAACAACAAAAATAATAAAATATAAAATAATAAAAGACACAAAATAATTATCACTTAGACGACAACACAAAGATAATCCATCAGCATATAAAAATACATTATCTTCTTTCTTTGTCTTCTGTATTATTGGTTGAAAATACCAGTTTTGTAAAACTAACATGTCTTAAGTTTTATTTCCAAATCAATGATCTTCTTTAATCGCATGATTTATTGATGAGTTGTCGATAAACTAGAATGTTTTATTGCCTGGTGTCTGATAATTCCTTATTATCCGGTTGATGTAACATCGTAATGTGAAATGATAATGTGTTTGAGTAAATATCCTTCAATTCCAACAGATTTATCAATATTGGTATCACATAATCTTCCATCTAGCTTGATCAAAGTTGGCATGCATGGGTAATTTTCACCTAAAGTAAAAACTTGGGAAAAAAATGTATTATTAACCTGTCAAAAACTTTAAAATTCATATGGTTAACCCTTTCACTGCTGAGGCTTTTCCCGCCTCTGTGCTGAGGTCATTTTTACCGGTTTTGCTCATCATGTTTAAATGCGTTTTGAAGGCTTATTTTATTATATGACCCAGACATATTATATATCGTTCTTTCCGTCAGACTTGGCAGATTCATAATATGTCATTATTATATGTATACGTCATGACCTGTCTGTATATTATAACAAAAAATGCAATAAAATATGAATTTTCAATAATTTACAACGTGTAAAGTGTTTTTTTCACATTTTAACATGCGAGCAATTGCAGTTATATTTTGTATGGGGTGCGCTTTTTAAAAAAATTAGAGATGGGGTCTCGTTACATTTTTTTTTTGGGGAAAATTACGTGATTTTTAACAAACACACCGCATACAAAAATCGTTAGTGCAGCATCATTGTTCACATTATAATTGAAATGGGAGCAATATTGCTGCATTAAAAAACCAAAAAAAGAAAAAAAAACTTGTTTATTTTTAAAAAAAATATATTATTTTTTTTAAAAAAAACTTTTTTTATACTCATGTTTGGTATTGTTGGAACGGCCATGCTCTGGCTGATCCAACAATACCAAACATTAACCCCTAACTGCCACAGATCAGGAGATAGGGGGTTCATTGGAACCCCCTATCTCCACCATTGGTGGCAGTTAGGGGTTAACTCCAAGACTGGCGTCATCGTGCTATGCACGATGACGCCAATCCTCAGGGGGCATTTCTGGAAGCTTGGCCGATATCCAAGATGTCGGCCAGCTCCGGGAATGGATCACGAACCGGCACTTTTCGGCGCTGATTCGTGATCCGGCACCCATGGGGTTAATGCCAGGTACCATTTGGAAGGGCAGGCTGTGCCCTTCCAAACAGTGCCTGGGTTAACCCCCTGCACGCCGCCGATCGGGAGGGAGAGAGGTCCGAAGGACCTCCCCCCCCTTTCAGGCGCCTCCTCCGCACATGCGGGGGGGCGCCTGAATTAGGTGTCATCGCGCCCCTGCGATGACACCTAATTACTCCGGCAGCGGTTCCGGGTGCTGGGCTGACATCGAGGATGTCAGCCCACACTGGGGGGGCCAGCGATCAGCCGGAACCCGGCCGAACGCTGGCCCCAAAGGCAGGACGCGCTCAGCGCGTCCACCGCATGGAACGATACATGCGGTTGGACGCGCTCAGCACATCCGTAGCAGCGAAGTGGTTAAAATACTTTTAAAATGGAGAAAAAAAATGCAACACATCTTTGGACACAAAGAAAAAGGAGTGGTCATGAGATAGAGAAAATGGAGGAGCTGGGAGAAAAATGTGAAAACTGTTTTTTTTTTTTTTTTTACTTTTGCAACGGTCACCAGTTTTCTCAAAATGCTCTTCAATTCAAATAAAAAATAAAATAACAAAAATATCATGAACTGGGAAAGAAAGTATAGAAGGGCATTTTAAAAACTTGACGCGTTAACTAGCACAAAGTTCTCAGAGGAAACTAAGAGAAAAAGATTCTTAATAAACATCTAAAACTACAATCATTATTAAGGATATTGATTAAAAACAAACATTCACACGTGAGGTGTTTGTGCAGCTATTTTACAACCTGTTTTATTCCCTCCAAGAATATTCAATGTGGGCACAGTTATACGTTGTTGCATTTCACACCAAAAGACAAAAACATCAGACAGCAAAAAATAAAACTAGACATCTGGCTATCACTGCAAAAAAAGAAAACAATCAAACAATACTCAGATACCAAACTACAACCTTCCATCTCCCTTAGTCAACTAAAATAAAACCAAAAAAACCCCACCTTCTCTCATTTGAAATCTACCTAAATTCCTTTGTACAGCGCTACTAAACCTGTAGGCGCTTTCCATTAAACTTTCACTCAAATCCTTCAGCTTTATATCACTTCATCCTCTTAGATTCCAAACAACTAAACATGAACCTACATATATATTCCATTATACAAGTTACAAAACTGTAAATGATCTCATTCAGCCATTTTGGCAAAACATATAACCTATATTAAGGTGTGGTCAATCCCTTAGTGCTGGACTCAAACAAAGACCAGAGGAAAATAACTGACCACGCCTCTTTTGGGAAAATGTATAACTTATATTAAGGCAGATTGAGCCCATCACCTTGATACACTAATTTTGTTTATATATCATACATCAACTTATAACATAACATTCACGTGTAACCTGCCTTGTCAGAGTATTGACTTTCTATGTTCATCTTTCAAACATAAGCTAAGAATAAAAAAAGCAGTCATTTTTGAAATTTACTGTAAAAGTAAAGCCCTATTGTCTCCATTTCCTGTGCTTTTTTTTTCACACGAGGCAAGGCAGTAATGACACATAGAAACAAAGCAACCTGTTTTAAGAGAAGCAGTCCCTATACATAGAAACATAGAAAAATGTCGGCAGATAAGAACCTTTCGGCCCATCTAGTCTGCCCAATTACATGGATACTTTACCTGGATTTATCTTTTCTTTAGGATAGCCTTATGCCTATCCCATGCTTGCTTAAATTCAATTACTGTTTTGGCCTCTACCACTTCTACTGGAAGACTGTTCCATGTATCCACCACCCGCTCAGTAAAATAATGTTTCCTGATGTTACTTTTAAACCTTTGCCCCTCTAATCTAAGACTATCAGGGTTATCCAAAGAGATTCGAATTGCTTGAGAAAGGTAACCGAACGCTGAAAATCAGGGTTCGGTTACCTTTCCTGGCCATTCGGCTATCCAGAGAGCAGGCAATTCTCCAAATCCTGGCGAATTGCCTGCACATACGGTGCCTGTTCGGTCCCTGTTCGAGGGCAGTGAAATCCCCATCAAAAAGCACTGCTTCGGCTATTCAGAGAACACAAACCAACAGTGAAAGGTTCCCCTAATGCTCTGCCATTCGGTGGTTTAATTCGGCAAATTTATTCAGGAGAATCCCATAGGCTTCAATGTTAAAAATATTTCCGTTTTAATTCAATATCTAATAAACCGTTCATTATAAAATTCTGCAGCAAAAAGTCTCTTTATTTATAGATTTTTTAGGATACTTTAAGCATTTTTCTGAATTTTTAAAAAAAAAATTAAAAGTCCGATTTTTTTTTTTTTTTTCTTCAGTTTGCTTATTTTTTTTGTAACAGCCCTCTTTATTATCATTCCCTGGACCTCCTGTGAAAATTTCAGACATTTTCGCTCAGTAGTTTCTTTGCAAACAGCGTTTCTTTTTCCCAGATTCATACAAATGGTTTTTCTAATTTATTCACTGCCTCCTCTACGTCACAGCTGCTTCGGCTCTGTGTGATTCGGCTCCTTTTCGGCTCCTGTTCGGCTCCTCTTCGAAGGTTAATCCAGATGTTTTTGCTTGTTTTCAGCGTGCATTCGGTTAGTTTTCGGTGAGTTTACGGCAGCTTTTCCCTGCAATTCGGGGACCCTGTGCTGTTTGCTGAATACACCGCAGGGTCACCGAAATGCAATCGGCAAAAGGAACCGAATTGAAGAGAACGAAAAGTCACCGAACGTGCGGTGACTTTTCGAATCTCTTTGGATAACCCTGTATGTCCTCTTGTTTTGCTATTTTGTTTCCTTTTAAATATACTCCCTTCCTCTACCTTGTGGAAGATATACATAAATTACATATAAAAAACATAATATCAAAACTACGAAATACAAAACATCAAAGATAAACACATACATTAATAGTTAGTAAAGACAAACATTTAAATAAACAGACGCAATCAATTGCAAGAAACAAAATAAAAAATAAAACAAAAACAAACATGCAATCTGAAAGAAAAAACAGTTAGAAAATCCTTTAAAATCAGTGCGCAAACACCTGCAGCAAAAAAATAAAGAAAAAATGGCAGCAGCGCGCAAGAAGATAAAAATAAAACAATAAGAGGAAAAAGAAAAAACTGTCTCTCAATGGGAGATAAAATCATTTGATATATAAGAAGAAATCAAAATCTAATCAATTAAAATAAAATTCTCACAATTACAAGATATGGACGACCCAGAAACACCAGAATTGAAGTACAAGATAGACACAGAACGGAGACAATACAACTAGAAACATCTCTTTCCTTTTTTTATGAGTTCAATTTCCAGCATATACAATACACTATACTCAGCACATCGGGCGAGTTCAAACAACACACGTGAGGTCCTCAAACGATTTTTCCTTTACTACAATACATAAAATGACAAAAACAAACCAAGACAAAGAGTCCAACCTTGCACCAAAAAAATTTAAAAAAAAAAAAAAAATCAACAAGCTCTGAACCATAGCTTTAACTTCAAGGAAAATAAACAAAAACCAAGCCTGGAGGCAAGTTCGCAAAATCTGAACAAGCAAAATGTAAGGATACATTCAAATGTAAAGATACACTTAAATGTAAGGATACATCCGAATGGCAAATCCCACTTCACACAACAACTGAAAAATTCTATTTTTCATTATAATTACCATAAACCTTTTCCAAGTTTTTTCTTATATATCAAAACCGAAGTAAGAGCTGCGCTACGCCATGGCGGAGACCCCCAAAAAAGAATCAATCACAAGACTGTGTTGGCCTTTCTCAGAAGTCTAGCTTTCCTCGTTAAGCCAGATCTATTTATTAAAATTCACAGAATTTATAGCCAATCAGTGTACAGATACATTACAACATCAGTAACTTACTACCATATATGGTTCACAAGAAATCCTTTTCCCATCTTCCCGCTTCTGCGCACATTTTCCTGCACTGAACATAACAGGAAATCGGCCACAGCTCATATCTTATAGAAGGAACAACGGTCTATGCAGTATTGACACTAACAAAAATGGAGGGGGGGAATTTCACAGCCCATTTTATAAGAACAGGCTTTCCAAGACAAAATATTTATTATTTTTTACAGGAAATTAAAATCTAACACTCACAAAGTGACCTGTATCCTCAGACAGACTGTGTTCGGAATCACCTTCTCTATTTCCGTCTCTGCCATTTTGGCCAAAACGGTGACAGTAGTTATTGCTTTCAACGAAACCAACCCAAGAAGCCAGTTCAAATGCTGGGTCGGAACCAGAACCTCTTACTCAGTTTTACTTGTTTGTTCATCGATCCAGGTGGTAATATGTGTCATATGGCTCGGAAGCTCCCCTCCTTTCCCATATGAGAACATGCAGGATGAATTGGGGAAAATAGTGGCAGAATGCAATGATGGATCTCAGGTTGCATTTTACAGTGTGCTGGGGTACATGGGGTCTCTGGCCTTTGTTAGTTTCCTGATTGCTTTCCTAGCTCGGAAACCTGCCGGATGTGTTCAATGAAGCCAAGTATATCACCTTCAGCATGTTAGTTTTCTGCAGTGTGTGGATCTCCTTTATCCCGGCCTATCTGAGCACAAAGGGGAAATACGTTGTAGCAGTGGAGATATTTGCAATCCTGGCTTCAAGTTTTGGTTTACTAGGGTGTATATTTATACCAAAATGCTATGTTATACTTATTAGACCAGAAATGAACACTAAAGTGTGTGTGGTTACAAGATAATCAATAAAAATAGGAACAATCTTTGAGGAAATGACAATATTACTAATGTGTATGTAATATATTGTAACAGTCTTGAGGCTTTTGACCTAATAAATGGTTTATGATTGTCAGCTTTCAGGGTGCTGCAATCAGGATGCAGAGAGGGTGGGTCCGGGGCGTCAAAGCAAGAGGGGCAATTCAGTATCTCGAGGTCAGGCTTAGGGTCGAGGCTGGTGGCAACGGTACGTGGCTGGTAACACAGTTCCGAGGTCAGGGTGTGTGAGTGGTAAGTCCATTCTGACATCAGGGCAGGCAGATGAGGTGCATAGATGGTAAAATCGTTCAAGGGTCAACAACGGGGAAACCTACTCAGGATCTTGCACCAAGGAAAGGCACAAAATAAAGTGAGCACTCATCAGCTGATAGGATAGGGTGCTGGCACCAGAGGTGCCCACCCCTCAACCCCAACCCTCCCCATCTGTGGTGCAGAGGTAGGGACACAGACTTCCCTAGGAACTGTAACCCTAGTTGTGGATGCAGAAGCTCTCCCCCACCATGCACACACCAAAGCTCCTGCATGTCAGGAGTGGACACCAAGGAGGCTCCAGATTCCATGCAGGGGAACCCCTCTGATGCCCAGGTCGAGGGTGAAGAGACCAAACGCAGGATGATGCTGGAGAGAGCAGCAAACACTACACCCAGCCGAGGAGCAGAGCCGAGGCCTCGGAGAATCCCAGGACGTGGGGTAGGGATGTGGCGTCAGTCGTGTCCTGACAATTATATAAGAAACTAAAAGGTTTTTTTTATTCTTTATTTTCTATACATACAGGAGGCTCTCGTTCAGCGCCGACCCTATGGAATGCGCTCCCTCGCAATATCAGACTGTCCCCAAATCTGGCTTCATTTAAACTCTCCATAAAGACCTTTCTGTCTAGGGAAGCCTACCACCCAACTCTGTAACAAGACATCCGACGACCCAAAAACAGTCCTCACCTCGCCCTGCATTAACTCATCACTGCAGTCCCCCGTCCTGTTTCTAATCCCCTCACCATCTAGATTGTAAATTCCCACGGGAATAGGGCCCTCACATCCTTCTGTGTCTGCTAGCAGGAATATTGACCTGTCTCCTGTATGTATTGTAGAATTGTTATTTATTTATAAAGGATTTTACCAGGAAGGATACATTGAGATTTCTCTCATTTTCAAGTACGTCCTGGGTTATTCTGTCTTTACCCGTTGCATTTTTGGTACGGCGCTGTGGCATGTGTTGGCGCTTAATAAATAATAAATAATAATAAGGCTGGATGGATTGCTACTATAAAACAATGCTAATATATTCGGCACATATCTTTCTTTTGATCTAAGGACTTCCTGTCCTCTTTAGTTGTGCAGGTTACACTAAGGTCTTTTTCATCAGAGACTGCACCTTTCTTGAATATCACGGTATGGTAAAGGTGTATTGCAAACTCCACCTGATTGGTCTCGGTATCAGTAGCCTCTGGCTCAGGGTTCCTCTGCAATTCAATTGAAGGCAGCCCAAAATTGTGAGAGCAAAACCCTCTTCATCACTCTATTCAGGCCAATAGATTAAATTAAAACAGTTTTAAAAATAAAACATATCAATAAAAATACAAAACATCATCTGACACGCTTCGCCTTAACGACTTTCTCAAGGATCCTTTTTTAACCCATTAGCGATTTGAAGGGGAGCTGGCTGCAGTGCTATAACCTCCTTTAAGCTAGCGCTAACAGTGACGCTACTGTTAGCTTGAAGGAGGTGATAGAGCCCATTGTATCTTAAAACAAGATCTAACTGCTGACTTTGGGCATTATCAACTGCCCCGAGCTAAAACCGGGATGCTAAGGGGAAAAATTTGTGTTCACTATCTTCCCCTTATTCTCCCAATTTTCCAGCAGATCGCGGGGCAGGTGCCGAGTCTGTCAGCCTGCTCCTTAGCGATTGCTAAATTTGCGGATGCTGGGGCAGCGCTACAGCGCCATCCCCAGCATCCCCTCCATGGCGTCCATATGACACCATGGAGGATCGTGCTGCCGGGTCACATGAACGGCAGGATCTCGCTGTAACGTTGGGGGCTTCCAGCCCCTCCGGTGTGCTTGACAGCAGCATGTCTGATGCTGCTCGCTCACCAACACCCGGTTTAAATTGAAACAGGCAGGGAGGTGGCTGCATGAGGTGCGGCTTGAGAGGGGGGCGCGGTCTGGTGAAGGTCTTTTAAAAACCAACAGTTCCTTCTAAGCAGTGCCAGATCGTGGTGTGAAGGGTTCACTCGGGGCAGGCTATGTGAGGGCCGGTACCTGAGTAGAAGGCTGGAAGTAGCCACCTTCCCAGTTCAGGGTTAACTGAGTGATTGCTCATTCACCACAGCTGCCCCACCCTTCCCTATAAGAAGTCTCAGTTCCTTCCAGTTCATTGAGGGGTTTGGAGACAGAAGGAGGAAGGAGTTGGAGACTGTGGTGAAAAAGTAAGGAATCTGTTATATTGGAAAGTGTTTTTGTTTTACTGGGGGAACCCGTTTAGTGGGCCCAGGAGTAGACAGGTTTGTCTGTTGTCAGTTAGCCTCCCAATAGGGAATAGGATTTCTTTTTTTTGTTGTTTATTTTCTCTGTTGGTGGAAAACCCCTTTGCTGCTGCAAATAAAAAACGCTTAGAAAACCCACGTTGCTGTGCCCGCAGTACCTGCTTCTCCACAAGTGGTGGCAGCGGTGGGATTTTGTACCTGCTGTGCGCTGGCAGTAGCAACAAGGGTACAGAACCCACAGTTACAATGGAGGACTTATTAAAAGCACTGGTATGTGCCACGGCAACGCAGCAGGAGAGCAACCGCCTAATACAGGCACAGATTGGGGCCGTGATGGAGGCCCAGAAAGCTGACCACGAACTGCTTCAAGCAACGGTACGAGGTTTGGCGACGCAAGCACCCCCTAGCCAGGAGACCAGGATTCGAGCTAGTTGCTACCTTCAGAAGATGTTGCCTGAGGATGACGTGGAAGCATACCTCCGTGCCTTTGAGCGCACTGCTACTCGGGAGGCCTGGCCTACAGACAAGTGGGCGGGGATTATCGCACCCTTCCTGATTGGAGAGGCCCAAAAGGCCTACTATGACCTGGAGGAAGTCCAGGCTACGGACTATAAACTCTTAAAGGCTGAAATCCTGGCCCGGTTCGGAGTGACAAAAGCTGTGAGAGCGCGACGCTTCTCTAACTGGACGTATGAGGAGAAGACACCACCCCGGACGCAGATGTTCGACCTAATGCATTTGGCTCGGAAGTGGCTCCAGCCTGAGCACCAAAGCCCCACGCAGATAGTGGAAACCCTGGTGTTGGATAAGTTCCTACGCGGACTCCCACGCAGCCTCCGTGAATGGGTGGGACAAGGGAACCCGGGTACCTATGATGACATGGTGGCCCAAGTAGAGCGCTACCTGGCTGCAAAAGACTTCGAGGACTCGCCCAGGAGGTCGCCAAAGGTCGTTGTGGGGAGCATCCCCACCCATAGAAAGGAGCAGCCTCAAAAAGTCTTCGGCTCCACAACTAGGTCGAACGGGTCGGCAATCCTGCCAGCACCTGGGGGACCAGTGCGTTACTCAGACCACAGCAACACTTTTCGAAGAGGGAATGAGCCCCAAAGGAACTCGATACAGTGCTTTGAGTGTGGCGAACTGGGACATATTCGAGCCAGGTGTCCTAACACGTCCGAGCCCATGCAGTGTGGGCTGGGTGAGGACCCCCGGAATTTCTGCGGACTGATATGTATGACTGGCCTGGTGGAAGGGACTCAGACTTTTCGAGTGCCCGTCCTGCTGAACGGACTACAGGCAGTGGCACTTGCGGACTCCGGTAGTGCCATAACATTGGTGTCAGGCAAACTGGTGGGCCGGGCCAATATACAGAAAGATAAGACTGTGGGAGTGTTGTGCGTACATGGTAGTACCGTTCGTTATCCCACGGCGTTAGTCGCTGTCTCTGTGGGGGCAAGGGTACGGTCTGTCCCAGCTGTGGTGGTACCCAACTTACCCTATTCCCTTGTCTTAGGGAGGGATTTCCCGGACTTTCAGACCATATTGCAGGGGTTATCTGTTGGTACGGCCACTGCCGACCTTGATGAGGGTACTAACGACATCACCGAGGTGTTCCCATTCCACGATACGTCTTTTTGTCAGAAACCTCCTAAACCCCGGAAAACACGCAGAGAGAGGCGAGAAGCCAAACACGGCTTTACCAGAGCTCGGGCTGAGGCTCTGGTGAACACCCCGGCCAAAAGATCTCAAAAGGGGGTGGCCACCCAGGTGACAGAGACAGAATTGGGGGTCCCTGTAACACATACGAGTGAGGAGGTGAATGAGGCTCCTAACTCTGGGGGCTCTACCTCTGATGGGAATGACTCAGGGGGAGGGGTTTCCGGGAACACTGTTTTTGGGAACGACCAAGCTAGTGATCCTTTGTTACAGACTGCGAGAAGCAGGGTGATTGAGGTGAACGGGGTGCCGGTGGAAGGGGCAATAAAGAGTTATCCGTACTTTATTTTGAAGAGTGATCTGTTGTACCGGGTCATCATGGAGGGAGGTCAGGAAATTGAACAGTTGGTGGTTCCGTCCTCTCAGACCAGAAAGGTACTCGACTTCGCTCATTCCCATGTGCTAGGAGGGCACTTAGGGGTTGAGAAGACCCAGGAGCGGGTCCTGCGCAGGTTCTTCTGGCCGGGGTTTATGAGGCGGTGAAACGGTACTGTGCCTCATGCCCCGAATGTCAGTTGGCATCTCCTAAGCCACACTTGAGAGCCCCTCTCATACCCCTCCCGGTCATTGATGTCCCCTTTGAAAGGATCGCAATGGACATTGTGGGTCCGTTAGAAAAATCCGCACGTGGACACCAGTACATATTGGTGATCCTGGATTATGCCACTCGGTATCCTGAAGCCGTTCCCTTGCGCAAAGCAAATGCAAGGAACATTGCCCGAGAGTTGGTTCAGGTATTCGCACGAGTGGGCATCCCGAAAGAGATCCTGACCGATCAGGGTACTCCTTTTGTTTCCCGTCTGATGAAAGAGCTGTGTCACTTGTTAAAGATACAGGCGCTAAAGACCTCCGTGTATCACCCGCAGACGGATGGGCTTGTCGAGCGGTTCAACCGCACCCTAAAGGGGATGCTGAGGAAGGTTGTTAACAGGGAAGGAAAGGACTGGGACATGTTATTGCCGTACTTGTTGTTTGCTATACGTGAGATTCCCCAGAGCTCGACCCGCTTCTCTCCGTTCGAACTCCTATATGGCAGGCACCCACGTGGTCTGCTGGATATACTCAGGGAAACCTGGGAGGGGCAGGGAGTGACCGGAACCAACCCGATACAATATGTTGTAGGAATACGCGAGCGGATGGCTCGGGTTATCCCCCTGGTACGCCAGCATATGGAAAGGGCACAGGAGACCCAATCCCATATCTATAACCAGAAGGCCACCGCAAGACGGTTCTCGCAAGGGGACAGGGTGATGATACTGGTCCCGACTGCAGAAAGCAAACTTCTGGCTCATTGGCAAGGACCATATGAGGTCCTGGAACAGACAGGCCCTGTTAACTACAGGATTAGGCAGCCTGACCGCCGGAAGAAGGAGCAGATCTACCATGTCAATCTCCTGAAGCCATGGCAAGACAGAGAGGCCTGCGTGTCCCAGACCGGCCATGCCCAGTCCGGTCCTCGGCCCCAGAGCCGGGGGTGGCTATTTCCCCTGAGCTGACTCCTTGCCAGGTAGAGGAAGTCAACCGAATGGTCGAGAGGAATAGGGATGTGTTCTCACCGGTACCGGGTAGAACACATGACGTGTTCCACGACATTGTGACCGAACCCGGTGTAGCGATCAGACTGAAACCCTACCGGATACCGGAAGCCAAAAGAGAGGCAGTCAGACTAGAAGTCAAGAAAATGCTAGAGCTTGGGGTCATTGAGCCATCCCACAGTAATTGGTCCAGCCCCATCGTTTTGGTGCCAAAGCCAGATGGCTCTACCAGATTTTGTAACGACTTCAGGAAGTTGAATGAAATCAGCAAGTTCGATGCCTATCCCATGCCCCGTGTGGATGAGCTGGTGGAGAGATTGGCAAAGGCCAGATACCTCTCGACTCTTGATCTGACGAAAGGGTATTGGCAGATACCCCTAACCGGAAGGGCCAGGGAGAAAACCGCCTTTGCCACCCCAGACGGGTTATTTCATTACAGAATTATGCCCTTTGGCCTTCATGGAGCCCCAGCCACCTTCCAGCGGCTCATGGACAAGCTGCTCAGGCCTCACGTCCAGTACGCTGCGGCATACCTGGATGACGTCGTCATCCATAGCACGGATTGGGAGTCCCATCTGCCGAAGGTTGAGGCTGTGCTCGACACGTTCAGAAGGTCCGGTCTAACAGCCAACCCCCCAAGTGTTTTATTGGGCTGGCGGAGGCTAAGTACTTGGGCTATGTGGTTGGGAGGGGATCGGTGAAACCCCAAGTCCATAAGGTGGAGGCAATACGGAATTGGCCTCAACCTCTTAGAAAAAAACAGATGAGGGCCTTCCTAGGGATTGTCGGCTACTACCGCCGATTCATACCCCATTTTGCGACTAGGCGGCGCCGCTAACCGACCTTATTAAAGGCAAAGGCCCCGATATGGTGAGATGGGACGGTAAGGCTGAGGAGGCCTTTGGCGATCTGCGCTCTGCGTTATGTGACCGGCCCATCCTCGTGGCACCGGACTTCGGGACTGAGTTCTTCCTGCAGACGGATGCCTCAGAGGTTGGTTTGGGGGCTGTGCTCTCGCAGTATGTGGATGGTGAGGAGCATCCGATATTTTACCTGAGCAGGAAACTGCTGCCCCGGGAACAACGCTATGCCGTGATCGAGAAGGAGTGTCTAGCGATTAAATGGGCCACAGAGATGCTACGGTACTATTTACTGGGCAGGCAGTTTACCCTGGTCACCGACCACGCCCCTCTGAGGTGGATGCACAGTAACCGGGACCGCAATTCCCGGATCCTTCGGTGGTTCCTCTCCTTGCAGCCCTTCAAGTTTGTGGTGCAGCACAGGGCGGGCCTTCTCCACGGCAACGCCGATGCGCTGTCTCGGGCCCATGGGCTCTCCGCTGTGGTCGCTTCTCACCCTGGTGTTGCGCTGGGGAGGGGGATGTGTGAAGGGTTCACTCGGGGCAGGCTATGTGAGGGCCGGTACCTGAGTAGAAGGCTGGAAGTAGCCACCTTCCCAGTTCAGGGTTAACTGAGTGATTGCTCATTCACCACAGCTGCCCCACCCTTCCCTATAAGAAGTCTCAGTTCCTTCCAGTTCATTGAGGGGTTTGGAGACAGAAGGAGGAAGGAGTTGGAGACTGTGGTGAAAAAGTAAGGAATCTGTTATATTGGAAAGTGTGTTTTGTTTTACTGGGGGAACCCGTTTAGTGGGCCCAGGAGTAGACAGGTTTGTCTGTTGTCAGTTAGCCTCCCAATAGGGAATAGGATTTCTTTTTTTTGTTGTTTATTTTCTCTGTTGTGGAAAACCCCTTTGCTGCTGCAAATAAAAAAACGCTTAGAAAACCCACGTTGCTGTGCCCACAGTACCTGCTTCTCCACAGTGGTTATCCATACCTGAGCTCCCTGTACTTGAATTCTCTCTTGATTTAACCTGTTATTGACCTCTGCTTGTTTTCTGACTATTCTGTCTTCCGTTGCCCTAGGGCCTAGACTATTTTCTTGTACTACGCTCCTGCACTGATATCGACCCGGCTAAACCCTTTGACTATTTTATACTCTGTATTCCTGATTCTGGCTCGTCTGACTACCCCCGTGTTGCTGACCTGGTTTTGTATTACGACATTGTCTTTGATTAACCCTTTCTGTCTAGCTAGTATACCTGGCCAATTCTAAGGACCAGACAGTTAGGGATTCTTCTACGGCTACTCTGTTGGTAGCTTTTGGGCTCTGTGGAGTGTTGGGCTTTAAGGACTGCGTGGGGGGTCCGGGAACCGTGACACTCGCTTCTCGTGAGATTCTGCTAGTCGGCGAAGTGATCGCGGAGGGAGACAAGGGACTTTCTTCCCTCAGTCTCCCTCTGCTCCAGGCGGCCAGAAGGAGCGGATCAGTCCGCCATTCTCGCCACGGGATATAAGGTGAGTATTTGTTTTTTGGGGGGGGTTTGAGCTACAGGTAATGGATTCTGAGGCGGTGAAATCCATTACCTGCACCTCTGAGCTGGTGATAACTTTTTCAGTTAGCGCCAGCTCTTAGTAACTAGCGTTAGGACCAAGTGATCCTAATGCTAGTTACTCTGTGCTTTCTCTGTGCTCTCCCCAAGTTAGGTATAGGGAGTGCAAAGTACAGTAAACTTGTGCTACGAATCACTAATTAACGAGTGCTAACTAGCGTTAACAGTTTTTTTAGCCCGTTGGCGATTCTAAATCGTTCTGGCCGCAGTGCCATGATCTGCTTTAGCCTAGTGCTAACGCTGACACTAGTATTAGCTTGAAGAAGGTGATAGAGCCCTTTGTCCACAAACTTTTGAATTCTAATATGTCTGAAGAAGCCTAGTTTGTTCAGCGAAACATGTCTCTAATACCTTATAACCTGCTTCCCTTATTCATAGGATCTTTTTAATATTGCTTTTAATGGTCTTTAATATTAACAATATGTTTTTACTATCCCTTGGTTTTTTCCCATTTTTGCTATTTCCATACTGCGGGACCATTCCATTAGGTGCCTGGACCTATTTGCTTATTGCCTGGAGCTACCATCTGGGATTACAGGACCAGAGCATTCAGACATCACCTGGTTAAGATGTCAGATGCTCAAATCCTTTGAGCCGGTGTTGTAATAGGCTCCCCACCAAGTGAGTGGATCTGGTTTTATATACCTATATTTCGAGGGTTACTTATATACTGCCCTATGAAGTTTCCTCTTTTCCGATATTTGAGAATTTCTGAAACATACGATGGTAGTGCCACCCTAGTGAAGCTTGCACCCTGCTCCACCTACAGAGCCAATTTATAAACAGGCTCTATTCCATGTGAGTGTGAACTTTTAGGACTATTCAATGCACATAGCGCTTTGTTACGTACATTATTGCACTATATTTTTTATATATTTTTTACGTGCGCACGAGTAGCCGCGATTTTACAGTGATTCACTTATAACAAGTATTTTATTAATCAAACAATTGCACAATATCACTTTTTGTATTTGATTTAAAAGCACTGCATAAGCTTCTTCTCCCACAGTGCACTTTTGCATCCAGGGGTTTCTTTGTTTTTTCAATGTATTCCTACATATAGTGCAGTCAGGAAGATCCTCCACATACTATCCCCAATGGAGGCAGCATTTTTCATACACCACAGTATAGAAATTTGGTTTTTGTATATACATTTTGTGTTGGCGCCAATAGTTTTATTTTCTTTTTGCACACCACAAATTGTGCATCGCTCAGGAATTGCACACATTACATACACAAGCTCTGTAGCTCACACAAAGATTTATACATACAGGTGGACACTACCCAGATACTGACAGTTTCGCACAAGCAGACACAAGTACTGTCAATGCAGACATCTGTTGCAGACCCCGTTCAGAGGGCCAGCAGACAGATGTAAATACCTGTAAAAACAGGAAAGAATGAGGAGAGACAGATTGGCTGCTTGTTTCCACAGTATCCTCGTGGTTATCTTTATTAAATGCATATTTTCCAAATGCTTTTAAAACAATAACATTTTCATTCTAAATGACCTATTAACATGTCATCTTCATTTTCGCAAAATATCTAACTTTTCCTGTGGAAAGTTGTGAATCCGTCTCACAGACTATACATCCTATTATATACAGTGTGCAGCGTGCTACAGCTATTCCTTTTCCTTCTGCACATAAGGGGATGTCATATCTGCCAAGACATAGAACAATTCCTTTCTAATAACAAATAATAATGCATCTAAGATTTCTGCATATTGAGTACATTTAAATGTACATAACTGACTCTGCATCAGGAAATACTGCTTTTACCATTATTATTGCAGAGTAACTGGAGCCTTCACCCTCCTAGTGTTTACATTAAGGATATCTCTCTTATTTTCTCCCATCTGACTCTCTGCACAGTTAATACAGCTGTATATAACATGGATTCTTTATTTTAAGTGTTTGGGAGTTACTTCCTGCTTTAGGCTTACCTGTAAAAACAGGAAAGAATGAGGAGAGACAGATTGGCTGCTTGTTTCCACAGTATCCTCGTGGTTATGAGGGTAAGCAGGAACACATCACCAGTGCCACACCTATAATCTTCCCCCAATCCTTCTGGAACATAAGACCCTGTGCGTCATAATAACAGTCCCCTGCTGCTGCAGCAGAGAGCTGCATTCTCATAGTGACTTGTTATAGGCACCATATACCACATAGAAAACATAAACACATACCTTTCAATGTCACCACTATACATGACAATTACTTACTTTATATAATTGTGCACATACCTCGTATGTGTCACACATCAACACAGGCATTGGCAGATACAAATGTGCAAACACCAATACAATGACAGATTAATGTATGCAGACACTGACAAAGCCACACAAAAAATGCCAAATACAAACACTCCCAGATACACACACATACAGAGACAGACACATACATATACAATGACATTTGCATAGATAATTGTAATGACAAGCAATGACAAAAACATTGTTACTAAAAGAAATGGAAACTGACATACATTCATTACAATTCTGACAAAGACAGACAGTGACAAATACAATTACTATTATTTGTAAAGCGTCAACCTGATTCATGGTGCAGTACAATAAGTAGGACGAACATATAAAATTAACAAATAGGTTTGACATATGTAGACTGATGGAAAAAGAGAAAATACAAACACAGACTGATTCTGCCAGTGAAAGATAATGACTGATTCAAAGGACAAGAACAAATTTACATTTGTATATATACATATATACATTTGTATATACACACAGATCGTGACAGATACAGACATGGAGTCACATCATGCTGCCAGATACAGAGAAAGAGACTGTAACAGGCAATGATAGACATATACACAGATAATTATGAGGAAGAGCCAAGGAGGACACCAACATTCAAGTTCCTACAGAGAGTGAAACGAGTCTTGAAGTCCCAGCTCAATGCCAGGAATAAGAAACATGCAATCAGTATGTTGTGGTCAGTTACCCAAACTCAGAGACTCCATCAGGAAATACACAACAGATACTGGAAGAATAACATTGGCCTACTAGCGGGCCCCTGGTGGCCCCCTAAAGTTTGGTCAGCTATGCCCCACACTACTGCCAATCAAAATTGTGGAGAAGTAGGTCCAGAGGAGCCCTGGTCCACGCTGCCCTTTATAATTAACTACAAAGATTGTAGGTGCTGGTTGTTGTTAGATGTAGCCCTGTACTGGCCATGTAAGGTCATGCAGAAGACCCCCTGAGTGCCAGACCCCCAGATTCTGAGAGTCAGTCCTCAGTCACAGCACAGAAACACTGGTTGTCAGCTGTATTGTCATTATTAACTATAAATCCAAGTCACAGTGCTGAGAGTGAGTAAAGGCTATCTATTCCAATGGACTCCAGGAGGTGAGACTCATGGTAGCACTTCTCTGCCATCAACAGTATCATTGCGGTTAGCGCTGTGTTCCGGGGCAAGGTTCTCAGATAATGCCTGCCCTGGAATACCATGCTAACTTGGAGACACTATTTGTTTCCACATGTTAGCATAAACTTTGGAATAGGGCCCATAGAATGCAGAAAAGGAGGAGGCACCAAGTCAAGACCAACCTCTCCGTGGTTATATTTCAGGCAATGAATATGGTTCAGATTACAAAATCCTACCGGTGGTTCGAACAAACAGGGCTGAAAGACAAGACTGATGAACTGATCCTAGCAGAATAGGAACAGGCACGCAGAACCAGATTAATATGTATTTATTTATAAAGTATTTTACCAGGAAGGATACAGTCTGATTTATATATAATATAGAAGAATTATAAATTATTATATTATATAGAAGAATATAGAAGAACAGTGGATTGGACCCAAGGTTCAGACTGTGCAAAGACTGTGCAAAGAGGCCACAGAGACAATCCAGCACACATTAGACAGTGCACGATGTTAGCTGTGGAGACATACACTGTGAGGCATAACCAAGCAGCTGGGATTGTGTACTGAAACATCTTCACAGAGGAAGCCCAGAGTATGGGCCTAATTCCAGACGGGAGTTCCCACAAAAAGTAAGTTGAGAAGGATAGGACTAAAATCCTGTGGAAATTCCAGACCCAAAAGTGTTGGACTACCAAGCAGACAACATGGTGGTTGACAGTTAATGAAAGATTTCAGTAGTGTTGCAGATGGCAATACCCAATGACCATAACATCAAGAAGAAGAAGGAGCAGGAAAAGGTGGATAAATGCCATGGTCTGGCAGTGAAAGGATGTGGAAAGTGAAGGCAGTAGAATACCCATATTGTGTAAGGAGTGTTCAAGTCTCCCCAAGTTGGGAGTGTAGCTTCACCAGATTCCAGGGGGGGCATTGAAGATCTCTGTCCAGAACATTAAATTGTTAGGAGCATCTAAAAACTGCGCAGAATCATCACACTTTCACGCCTCTAGAAGAGGACGCGACAATGAGGAACTCACAAAAATATCTCCCATGAGAACATTGGGAATCAGACCACTACTAAATTATTGTATCCCTTTAATCAGCTGTAGAATATTTTGGCACAGTACGAAAAATTACTAACAATAATTATTGAAGAGTTCACTGGCAAATGTTTCAATCTGAGTGGACATGCCAATCGTTTTCTGGAAGATATCACCTTTGATTTGTCTTCCTATCTAAGTTAGTTTTACCAAAATTCATTACTCATACAGATTATGGATGTTTTGTTATTAATAACAAGACTAAACTGAGCAATAAATTCTATGTTTAAATGTCTATTTAGGAGCGCACGTGACATTTTGACATCAGTATATTTTAAATTGAAATATTTTTGCCATTTCAGTAATACACATGTTGTGCTTGCTAAATCCAGGTGTGACCGCATTTGACTTATGCAATTTACGGTAATTAGACCTTAGGAGATTGCGTACGCAGCTGTTTGGAGCAAGGGCCGCAGAGGATAAAAAGGGAGAAGTTTTGAGAGTATTGGCACTGTGGTGCTGGACCACGTCATTTCTCAAGACGTGCTGCCGTACTTATGGTATGTCCTTCTGCCGGTCATAATCTCTCTGATCAGTTGTTTGTAGTTATTAGGGATGTGCGTTTCGGGTTTCGGAATTTCGGAATTTTCACGAAATTTCCCGATTCGTGTTTTCGGATGCGGCCGAATTTCCGAAAAATTTTAGATTCGAAAAGTTCAGATCCGAAATGTTTTCTGAGCCGAAACGAAATATTTTCGGATTTTTCGAATGGGCTTGAAATGTGTCAAACGAGGAGAACAGATGTTCCGAAAAACGAAAATTTTCTGAAAAACGAAAATTTTCTGAAAAACGAAAATTTAGTAAAAACGAAAATTTTCTGAAAAACGAAAATTTTTCGAAAAAACGAAAAGTCGATACAAAAAACGGGCAAAATGACACGAAAATACGAAAAACGGTCGATATCCCGAAAAATGTGCAATTCCGAAAAACTAAAATTTCCGAAATTACGAAAAGTCGATACAAAAACCGAGCACAGTGACACGAAAATACGAAAAATGGTCCAAATTCCGAAAAAAAATGTACCCGAAAAACGGGCCGGACCGAATCAAATCGAAACCGAAATCGGTCGAAACGAGCCGAATCGAAAAGTTTAAAAATCCGAAAAATCGAACCGAATCGAACCAAAAAAAAATCGGTGCACAAGCCTAGTAGTTATTCTCAAACTTTTCATTTTTATTTTGCACCATGTCAGTTTTTGACTTTTCTTTGCTGCTTCTGCTCATATTTCCATATTTTGTGAGAGACTCAAACCAGTCAGGCTGCTCTCTCTATCTTCCTTACTTTGAAAACTACAATGAAGACGGTGACTTAGTCATCGGAGGACTCCTCACCGTGATGGTATCTTCATATCGTTCCATAAAGAATTTTAAAATGCTTCCTGAAGAAGTAAAGTTTGATGCATGTTCCAGGTACATCTATCTTCCTTCTATTCAATTCATTTATTATACGTCTTGGATATGTTAATCTCCGATTAGGGAATTTATAACAATAATCATGATTACAGAATGTAGAGGCAATTCTACTGAAGCTGACATTAAAATTGCAAGATTTTGGCTAATATAGACAAGTTTTAAATAATGACACTTAAATTTAACTTTATCACGTCACAATTTTTTTTAATTATCACTTTATTAATTTAATCTATATTTATATATTATTTTTTATTAAGAGTCCTTTTTTATTGCATCATTTTTCCGCCTGTACCATAATATTTTCATATGGCCCAGAGATTTCAGTCTGAATATTCATTTTCAGATTGAAAACCATGTAATTTTTCAAATTGCGTTACAGTGTTTTATTTCTTTAATTACAGATTTTTATAAACTTTATCGTTTTTATTTTCAGATTTTTCATTTCGTGGCCCTGAAAGGGCTCTGGTATTAACATAATACATCCCATATCTTACTGGTTTCAGTTCATTGGCAACAATTCCTCAGATTGAGGCATGTTTTTTATAAAAGAATAAAAAAACTGAAATTATGGGGGAAAATGCTTCTTTGTCAGATAAATGCACCACTACAGATACTATCAGGATGTTGGAACATGTTCTAGTAGGAGAAAAGGAACAATGCTTCCCTAAAAAAGAAATGTCGAGAATTGCTAAAAACCTAATTAAAATGCTTGCTGCGCATTTTGCAGTCCTGTACACTGGTTCATCCTGATACTCTAGGGACGTCACACAGAATGAACCACGCAGTATACCTATGAGCTTAGTGTAGCCTCGGAGGATTGTCGAGGGAGTGTAGACGAGCACATCTGGCGGCTGCGAGGCTTTCAGTGTCTACTTGTTATATATTATATGTTTTATAATGTTTTTTAGAGCTGTAATAAATTGAGGTTAAATACCATTAAGCAAACATATATGTACACAGTGTGAATTTCAGGTCAGTGTAAAATGTTGCAGTCACATACAGATTGAGCACAGATTTACATGTAAACGTGCCAGCCACCTTGATTTCTGACCCTCACAGTCTCCTGAACCTGGGCAGAACCTATGACTCTGAGGGTGACAAAACAAAGCTTGAATCTGTGCTCAGTCTATATGTGACTGTGACATTTTATCATATCCTAACATACAGGGTTATTGTCAGAGCACTGAAATTCCACCAGAATTTCAGTGCTCTTTTGTTCCTCGTACTTCAGGGAGTCAGATTACCCGACCCTGCGGTGTACTAAGCATTCAGGGAAGAGTCTTCAAAGTGCAGGGAAAAGCTGCCGAACAACTGTCGAATCAAATGGAAAAGCTGCTGCAAAACCGCCAAGTGGAACGGAAAAACCGCCAAAACAAATCTGATCCGATAAGCCGCCGAAAAAGCGCTGAAAGCACCCGACCATCTGCCGCAAAACCACTGAACGCATCTGAAAAAAGCCACGACATGTCGAACAAAGCGTTGACCAACCGCCGGAAAAAGACGGAAAGAGGACGAACGGGTAAAGAAGAAAAACAAAAAAAACCTCTTCAGCTTTTAAAAGCTGTTAGCAATATAACTACTGCACGAAAATGCCTGCAATTAATATATTATGAATAATAAAAAGGTCTGTTACAGAAAAAAAACACTATTTAAAAAAATCATAAAAAAGAAAAGATTTGCAGAAAAAAATTGTAAAAAAAGTCTAAAAATAAAGAGATTTTTTGCTGCAAATGAAAAGAATAAATGGTTTAATAAATATTTAATAAAAACGAGAATATTTTTTACATTACATACTACATAGTTATACATAGTTATATACGCTGAAAAAAGACATGCGTCCATCGGGTTCAGCCTCTCCCACATAACCTACTGCTGTTGATCCAAAAGAAGGCAAAAAACCCAGTCTGAAATGCTTGCCTGTATGCAACATACTGGGAAAAAAATCCTTTTTGACCCCAGAATGGCAGTCAGATTTCTCCTTGGATCAAGAAGCTTTTACCCACATATTAAATATTATAACCCTTAATATTCTGTGTCTGCAGGAAGTCATCCAGTCGTTTTTTAAAAGTCTGTACAGACTCTGACCCAACCACCTCAACAGGCAGAGAATTCCACAGCTTTATTGTTCTCACCGTAAAATAACCCTTCCTATGCTTTAAGCTAAATTTTCTTTCTTCCAGTCGAAATGGATGACCCCTTGTCCTATGTATAGACCTGTTAATGAATAGGTTATCAGACAATGGCTGATAATGGCCCCGTATATATTTATATAAGGTTATCAGATCCCCTCTAAGGTGCCGTTTCTCTAAACTAAACAGGTTTAAGCTTGTTAGTCTTTCTTCATAACTTAACCCTTACAATCCCCCTTATTAATTTAGTTGCCCGTCTCTGCACTTTTTCTAGCGCTATAATATCTTTTTTTTAAGACAGGTGCCCAAAATTGCACGGCATATTCAAGGTGCGGCCTGACCATTGATTTATACAGAGGCAAAATTATGTTTAATTATGTTAAATTTAGCAACTCCATAGACTATCATGACTCTGGTAAGTTTACAACAGCTCTGGTTAAGTTGGTACCGGTTTTGTAATACTTCCCTAAATATTTTATGAAATCATGGAATAATTCCATCTTGAATTAGCTATGTCATCCAGTTCGCTGATATATTTTACAGAAATGTTTTCTTTGCTGTATCCTGTGTTGACCCTGCGTCAGTACATTTTTGGGTTGCCCTCTGGTTTAAGAATAAAAGCATCACTTCCCTTCGCAAATCTGTGGGGTATTTTCTGCCTAATTAAATTTATATTATAATACTAGGTGTAAAGCCTGCCCAGAGGGCAGTCTATTGAAAAGTGTGGTGTGTATGAATGTTTGTCGAAAGGAAAACACAGAAGCATCAAGAAACGTGAAATATTTTTAGTGACTATTTTGAATAAATTTCTTTAAACACAACATTTTTAGTGAAACATGCATCAGTCCCTGGTATTAGGTAGCCTTGTTCACGTCCATCGATGAGTTTTATTTTAACGTCCGCAGAGCTCTTGACTCGGGAGAATGCAACATATAGTTGTCCATGGCTGAAGACGGGTTCTGGTAAATATATGCCAACTCTGTCTAAGGTTTGTCCTTGGGATTTGTTAATAGTCATTGCAAAGGCCAATTTAACTGGAAATTGTCTCCTTCGCAAAAAAAATTGCAGTTCGGTGTTACTTGGTGCTAAATCAATTCTAGGAATGAAAATGTTTTTTGGTTCTGAGGTAGGTGTCAAAACTTTAGCAATGAGCAGATTTTGTCGCATAGCTGTCACAATCATTCTTGTTCCATTACACAGGCCTCTCTTTGTATTCAGGTTACGCAGGAGCATAATAATACTGCCAATTTTTAGTTTCAGTTTATGAACTGGCATTCCTGAAGGAGTCAATTCATTTAAGAACTCAATGGGGTAATTATCCTTGTCTTCCTGTGATTCATCATCAATAGAATCAGTGCTTAAATATGTTGTGCTCTCACCTTCTAACAAACTAAGCACTTCTTCATTGATGTTGTCCACATCACAATTTTTGGGGCATAAAATTGCAGTTTTTTCAAACTGTGAAATATGATCAGGGTGTAAATGGTCACCATAAATTTCTTTCACAATCGAGTTTTTGCAGATCATTGTAGGTGGTATCTGAAATATATCGTGATGGAAGCCATGTTCGTTTGTGAGTTTTCCATCGCCAAGTTTAATTAGCCAAGAGCTGAACTCTGGATCCACAGATCGTACATTTGTTTCCAGCTTTATGATCTTAAATTTATCCCATAGTGAATTGAATTTAATGCTGGATTCAACGATTGCTGATCGACTGCCATGTGCCACAACAGGTAGAGTTTGTCGGAAATCGCCTCCGAGGATAATTGTTTTACCGCCAAATGGTTTGCTGTTTTTCATGAGCTCTTGCAGGAGTTTGTCAACGCATCTGAGAGCATTACTTGGAGCCATGGTTGATTCATCCCAAATATTATTTTTGTTTTTCTAAGGATTGTGGCATCATTAGATGTTTGCCTCATTGATGATGTAGAAGTGTCCAACAAAGGAACAGGCAGTTTGAATTGTGAGTGATATGTGCGTCCACCCTCTAGTAAATTAGCAGCAATTCCAGTAGAAGCTACAGCTAATGCTATTTCTTTGTTTCCTCTAAATGAATGTAATAAAGTTTGGTATAGGTATGTTTTGCCACTACCTCCAGGACCATCGATAAAGTAGCACCTTTGGGGTAAAGTATCGTTTTGGGAGGCAGAAATAATGTCTTCAAAAGTTTCTCTTTGTAGATCGTTTAATGCCGCCTGCATTTGTACTCCGATGTGACTTTGATGAACTGCATCATAAATGTCTGTTGTTTTGACGGTTGAATAGTCGGTAGGCGTTGGTAAACCGAAATCCTGACATTTTTCCCGTTAACAATTAAAATGTCTTGAATGTCTAATAGTGCACTATTGAGACATGTTTGGCAGTCTGGTGTGTGGCCAGGATGTCTTGAGAAGTCTTCAATGAGTTGGTCTTTATATTTTTCAAAGAGTTGTTTAGCATTTGGTGGAGATGCAAGGGCACAAATGTTGGCAAAAAGCTCTCGAAGCAGTTGAGGCATCATCTCACTTGAAGCTTCGTGAAGAGTCAAGTCCCATAATTCATCATCCTGAAAAAGACCGAGTCTTTGAGCAGCTTCTTTGAATGTTGGAAGGAGCACACCACCAACTGTTCGGATATGTTCAAATGAGGTTGCTCCTTTAATATGGAGTAAAAGTAATCTTAAGCAAAATCTCTCAACATCTGAATTTATGTTAACAGAGTACATTCGCCCAATAGTGTTATTTTCTCGATGTCTCAATCTCCTTTCCCATGTTGTTTTTTTCTGATGAAATACAAAATGTTGTGGAATATCAGTATACAGAAATTCACGTGCAGCCACATCTACTCTGTTTAAGGTGAACCAAGCTGTCAATGTTGTGTCTCTTGATTGGGTTCTTTCTATAGCGTTCCTCATGTTATCTTCAGTAAAGTATACCGACTGTTCGCCAGGAAGATGGATTTGTAAGCGCACGATGGTATGTGTTTGATGGTGCATTTTGAAACCAAGAAGACGCCATGCCGCTTCTGGAGCTGTCACATATCTAGAATCCATGAAGGAGGTGATCTCGTCATGATGGAGCGTTGCATGTTCCTTGATGGAAATATTTGCACAGTCATGTCCTTTATAGATGTATTTGAATAAGTACTTTACACTTTTAATAGAAGCGCAGCTCTCAACTGTCACGGTGGCTCCCCGTACCCCCCGGCGCCTGGCAGCAGCTTCCTCGCTGCTCGCTAGCCAGGCGCCGAGTGATATTGCGGTCGCTTCCGCACACGTGGGGACGCCGGGGGGCGGGGCCTGGCGGGCTGACGCGGACCCGCCGGGTTTAAAGCCCAGACTCGCAGAACAACCGGCGCCCTGACGTGGTAGTTACTTCCCGCAGAGCTCTTGCATTCTATTGTATATTTTTGGCTATTCTGTGTACCGACCCCTGGCATTGGCAAACTGACCATTCTGTGTACCGACCCCTGGCATTGGCAAACTGACCATTCTGTGTACCGACCCCTGGCATTGGCAAACGAACCATTCTGTGTACCGACCCCTGGCATTGGCTTATTAACTATTCTGTGCAACACTCCTGGTATTGGCGTTTACTCTTCTATATTGGTTTTGTGGTCAGTCTGTGTGGCATCCTAAGCACGCATCAGACTACCTCTTCTATTGTTTAGGTCTTGGGAAGAGCCATTCTAGGTCTTGTGTACCCTCCTAGTATCGTTCTTTGTGTCTACCTATCTTTACGTATTCTGTATCTGTCTAGACGTGCCGACCATTCTAAGGATCGGAAGGGTAGTGAGCGGTCTGCGTAATAGGGACCACCATCTTGGTAATCAGGGGGATCCGTGACATTACGTCAGGGCCAATGGATCCCGCAGACCTCTCATCTCAGTTGACAAGAATTGCAGCCCGACAAGAAGAGCAGGACCACAGGATGGACCAAATTGCTCTTGCTCTGCAAACCCTGTTGAATCGATCCACTACTGGTGCTGCAAGTCCTCCAGAACCAGTAGTGCCTAGGGCCAGTTCGGCCTCACCCGAGGGGTGTAGGCTCAGTATGAAGGCACCCGTACGCTATGATGGTACGCCTAACCTGTGTCGGGGTTTTTTGACCCAACTGGAGATTCTATTCGAGAACAATCCAGGGTCCTGTGTATCCGATAAAGCCAAAGTAGGCTACCTAATTAATCATTTAACTGATAAAGCGTTACTGTGGGCCACGCCATTGTGGGAAAACAAAAAACCTATCATATATGACTATGAGGGCTTTACCTCTGAACTAAAACGTACGTTTGATCCCTCTAGAAGGGCCACCAATGCAGGCAGGTCCTTATTCCACATTAAGCAAGGCAATAGGAGAGTCTCCGACTATGCCATAGAATTTAAGACCTTGACTTCTGAGGTACACTGGCCTAACGACGTTTTAACCTTGGCGTTTACCGAAGGCCTGAACGAGGCCTTGATGTTTGAGCTGGCTCCCTTGAAGTTGCCAGAACATCTGGACCATTTGGTTGATTTCTGTATTGCCATGGACGACCAAATTAGGGACAGGAGGCATTCTCGAGACAGACCCAGAAGGCTTTTGCCTCCTTTACCCTTGGTACCCAGACACACCAATACGTCAGGTACTCCAGAGCCAGTAAGAACCGATCTACCGGTCGTGGAACCTATGCAGATAGGTAGAACAGGTATTTCAGAGGCTGAGAGAACTTACAGAAGGGAAAGGGGGCTCTGTTTTTACTGTGCCGGGGCAGGGCATTTTCGTCTTCAATGTCCTCAAAGACCCAGGGGTGGCAGGGGTGACACTGGCAAACCGGGCCAGAGAACACCTACTAGCCAGGTAATCGGTTCACTCTATGCCTCCTTTGTTGATAACGAAAAAAAAAAAACCCGGATTCTGGTGCCCATCTCCTTAACCTGGGAGGGGGTGCACCTCAAGACTGAGGCGTTCCTAGACTCTGGAGCCTCAGGTAACTTTATGGATAGAGTGTTTGCCTCTAAGAACCTCATGCCTCTAGTTCTCAAAGAAAGACCCCTAATGGTGGAGGCCATAGACGGGAAACCCTTGTCATGTCCCCACATCACCCACGACACTATAGAGGTATGCATGAAAACAGGGGTTTTGCACCAGGAAACCATACGATTCCAGATTATTGACTCTCCCTCATGCCCCGTCGTCCTGGGGTTTCCATGGTTGACTGAGCATAACCCGGTGATTGATTGGGTCCAGAGAGACATAAAATGTTGGGGCCCCAGTTGCCAGTTGAAATGCATGGGCAGAGTCACTGTTATTGGTAGCCTTAATATCGCCACAGCACCTCCTTTATCCACAGTAGTCCCTGACTGTTATCAGGCATTAAAGGAGGTTTTTTCGAAGGCCAGGACTGAGGTTTTACCCCCACATCGCCCGTATGACTGTGCCATAGAGTTACTCCCCGGTACCATGCCTCCCAGAGGACATGTATACCCCTTGTCGCAAAAGGAGAACGATATTATGGAGGAATATATAAAAGAGAATCTTGAGCGTGGATTCATTAGACGGTCCTCCTCCCCAGCAGGAGCTGGTTTCTTTTTCGTCTCCAAGAAAGAGGGAGACTTGCGACCATGCATTGATTATAGAGGTTTAAACAGAATAACCATAAGAAATGCATATCCTATTCCCCTTATAACAGAGTTGTTCGACCGACTGAAAGGGGCCCGTATATACACGAAGCTCGATTTACGCGGGGCCTACAATCTGATAAGGGTGAAAAAGGGGCACGAGTGGAAGACGGCTTTTAATACGCGTAGCGGGCATTACGAATACCTGGTAATGCCCTTTGGGTTATGTAACGCGCCAGCTGTGTTTCAGGATCTCATAAATGACACTCTAAGGGACTTTCTGCAAACATTCGTCATAGTGTATCTCGATGACATCCTGATATACTCTCCAGATAAGGAGACCCATCACACCCATGTGCAACAAGTGTTAAGGAGACTATTGAAGGCCGGCTTATACTGCAAATTAGAAAAGTGCCTCTTTGATATAGAGATGGTGCACTTCCTTGGGTATATCATAACCCCTGAGGGGTTTCAGATGGATCCTGGTAAATTGTCGGCAATCCTCGACTGGCCCCTACCCCAAGGGCTTAAAGCCATCCAGAGGTTTCTAGGTTTTACCAACTATTATCGAAGGTTCATTAAAGACTTTTCGGCCTTGGTAGCTCCTCTCACGGCCATGACTAAGAAAGGGGTGGGAAATCAGAAATGGACACCCCAGGCCAGGCAAGCCTTCGAGGCCCTCAAACAGGCATTCACGACTGCCCCTGTTCTCCGACATCCTGATCCGGCTCTGCCTTTCCAAGTTGAAGTTGACGCCTCCGAGCTAGGTCTTGGTGCAGTCTTGTCCCAAAGGGAGGCACCCGACAAACCCTTGCATCCATGCGGCTTCTATTCCCGAAAGTTGTCCCCGGCAGAGAGGAACTATGATATCGGAAATAGAGAGTTGTTAGCAGTTATCGCAGCCTTGACGGAGTGGAGATACTTATTGGAGGGGTCTAGGGACCCCATTGTCATCATTACCGATCATAAGAATCTCACGTACATTGGTGACGCCAAACGGTTGAATGCCAGACAAGCGAGATGGTCATTGTTTCTTTCAAGCTTTAATTTCGTCCTCACATATAGACCTGGGTCAAGAAACATTAAAGCAGACGCATTGTCAAGACAGTACGAATCCTACGAACATAACATCCAAGATCAGCATCCCATTGTACCCCAGGAAAGAATTATAGCTCTCACCACGATTAGTGTCTCGTCTCCTCTAATGTTAAGATTGCAGACCGCCCAGGGTACAGCTCCTGGGGGGAGACCTCCTGCGAAACTCTTTGTACCTGAGAACGAAAGGGAAGAAGTATTAAAACTGTATCATGATAACAAAACCTCTGGGCATATGGGGATCACCAAAACACTGTCTAGTATACGTAAGCTCCTCTGGTGGCCCACGGTGCGCCGTGATGTTAGAGATTACATAACGGTGTGCGAGGTGTGCACAAGACATAAAAGTCCCAAAACAGCGCCCATTGGTTTACTCCAGCCTCTGCCAATCCCCGAACGACCATGGTCGCATTTAGCCATGGATTTTATAGTAGAGTTACCCGAGTCAAGAGGTAATACTGTAATACTCACGGTCATAGATCGGTTCTCCAAGATGGGCCACTATGTTCCTCTTCGTAAACTACCTTCGGCACTCGAACTGGTGCCCATATTCATAAACAATGTGGTCCGCATACACGGTATTCCTCTTGGGATTATCTCCGATAGGGGTACCCAATTCGTCTCTAGATTCTGGAAGGGTTTTTGTAAGAATGTGGGGATAGACTTATCTTTCTCCTCGGCCTATCACCCCCAGACCAACGGAGCAGCAGAACGCGCTAATCAGAATATAGAAAAGTATCTAAGATGTTTTATATCTGACAAACAGGACAACTGGTCTGATCTTCTACCATGGGCAGAGTATGCTTTGAACAATGCAGTGAGCGAATCCACAGGACATTCACCTTTCTTCACTGTTTACGGTTTTGATCCTCCCGTGCTCCCTGCTACGTTTCCTGATACCGCGATTCCTGCTCTGGATGAGCATTTAGTGTCTTTGAAAGAAACTTGGGGAAGGGTTAAACGGGCACTGGAGGAAAGTAGCGTTATCCAGAAAATCAAAGCAGACAGTCACAGGAGGCCGGCACCCGTGTATCAAGTTGGGGACAGGGTTTGGCTTTCTTCACGGAACATCAAGCTTTTAGTACCCTCTATGAAACTGGCACCCAGATACATAGGGCCCTATAAGATTCTGCGGCGCATCAATCCGGTCTCCTATGCTTTGGCACTACCCTCCCATATCAGGATACACAATGTGTTCCACGTGAGTCTGTTGAAGCCACTCTTGTGTAATCGGTACACCAGGGCCCGTGTCCCTCCTCCTCCTGTCTCTGTGGAGGGCGAGGAGGAGTTTGAAGTCAAGGCCATTCTGGGCGCCAGGGTGTCTAGGGGAGTCCTTCAGTACTTGGTTGACTGGGTGGGCTACGGCCCGGAGGATCGCTCTTGGCTTCCGGCTACTGAGGTTCATGCTCCTCGATTGGTGAGGGCTTTCTATTTGGCTCATCCCCGTGCCCCTGGGGGTCGTCCAGTGGCCGCCCGTAGAGGGGGGGGTTCTGTCACGGTGGCTCCCCGTACCCCCCGGCGCCTGGCAGCAGCTTCCTCGCTGCTCGCTAGCCAGGCGCCGAGTGATATTGCGGTCGCTTCCGCACACGTGGGGACGCCGGGGGGCGGGGCCTGGCGGGCTGACGCGGACCCGCCGGGTTTAAAGCCCAGACTCGCAGAACAACCGGCGCCCTGACGTGGTAGTTACTTCCCGCAGAGCTCTTGCATTCTATTGTATATTTTTGGCTATTCTGTGTACCGACCCCTGGCATTGGCAAACTGACCATTCTGTGTACCGACCCCTGGCATTGGCAAACTGACCATTCTGTGGTACCGACCCCTGGCATTGGCAAACGAACCATTCTGTGTACCGACCCCTGGCATTGGCTTATTAACTATTCTGTGCAACACTCCTGGTATTGGCGTTTACTCTTCTATATTGGTTTTGTGGTCAGTCTGTGTGGCATCCTAAGCACGCATCAGACTACCTCTTCTATTGTTTAGGTCTTGGGAAGAGCCATTCTAGGTCTTGTGTACCCTCCTAGTATCGTTCTTTGTGTCTACCTATCTTTACGTATTCTGTATCTGTCTAGACGTGCCGACCATTCTAAGGATCGGAAGGGTAGTGAGCGGTCTGCGTAATAGGGACCACCATCTTGGTAATCAGGGGGATCCGTGACATCAACGTTTAGATGGCAGTTGTATTTTAAAGATAATAATGGGTTGTACGGCACAACCCAAGAGTTATTGATTATTTTTCCATTTACCTCAATAGAAGCAGCTGTTTGTGTTCTCCGTAAAGTGGATAGCCGTCCATGTTTGACAATGTTTGTTCTAGGTATGGTTTTGGGTAATTTTTTGAGCAACACCATCAGTCATGCAGGGTGAATTAATATTCTGAGGGCCACATGGTCCATGTATCATGTGTTTGACGACTATTGCATGTAATCGGGGTTGTGCGTGAATGTCGGGATTTCTGCTGAAATGAACCTATCAATATCATTGGCATCCTTAAGCTTATCTTGTGGTGATAATATGAGTAAAATATGGGCATGAGGTAATCCACGTTTTTGAAACTCTATTACATGAATCTTAGCAACAGGTTTACTTAACACATGTTTGTTTGTGATGTCTTGTAGTAGTTCTTTTAGCTTTAAGTTGAAAACCTTGGCAACCAAATCAGGGCGGTATTCCACTGCTTGACCTTCTGTAATATTTTCTATAATTTCTGGCCATTTTGAGTTGCATGTCATTGTTATGAAGAAGTCAGGCTTACCATATTTTCGTACAATAGCCATGGCGTCTTGGTAGTTTTGCAGCATGTTTCTGGGACTACCCTGGAATGTTGATGGAAGTATTACTGCTTTCCTGGTATCAAGCCCTGTTCTTTGGCAGCGTTTTGTAGATGGTCCATGAGACCTGTGTATTTTTCAACTCGTAATTTGGACTGATTTTGTCGTACATAATTGAGACGGTTACCTTCGGTCTTAACATATGCGTCTACAAAATACTGTTGAGTTAATTTGCCTGCATTTAAAAATGGGTTGAAATCTTTTCGGATGGAAAGCATGTAGCTGTAAAATTGCATTTGAGTGACTCTTTCTCTTGGCTTCACAGACGAATGACTGCGTATGTTTTTCACAGTAGTAGGGGTGTAGTTAAGTTTAATGCGAGGTGACCAACTTTGGTCCCCGAAAGGAAATAAAAGTGGATATAGCATCGGCTCTAAGTTTGGATCTAAAATGCTTATTCTTTCTGTTTTTCTTTCTGGGTTTTGCGTTCGGCAATGAATGATAAGATCTCGTTCGAGAGGAGGTTCTCCATCATCATTTTGGAAAATAATTGCAACCTCATTACTGCGAGGTGCATTGTATCTGCGTTGATCGTCCGTGCGATCTTGTACTATTGCCATGGTGACAGTTGGTGTTATAGTGCCATTTTGTATAGCCTCCTGTAAGGATTCTTGTTCAACCTCATATAACATTTTGCAGGCCTCAGCAAATGGATTGTTTTTATCCATAAAGGTGCTTAACTCTGTCATGAGCTCAGGGTTGCATTTTGAATTTTCATTAATCATGAGGCGTTGTTTAGCAGCCTCATCTGGATCAAGAATATATAGTTGTGCAAACTTTCGGTTATCCTCATTGTGTGGATGAAGAGATGCAGTTCGGTGGTAAATCTGGCCATTAATTCTAAAGCAGTATGGTCCATAACCAGGAGGAGGAGTAATGTTTGCCCCCATGGAAGCAAATGCTAAGGAACTGTTGATAGATCGAATATTTTGTTTGAAATTTTTTGAATGCTTATGAGCGCCTGTCATAAGACTTTCTATTAAAGGTGCAACTTTAATGGGCTCCATGTAGACTTTTCCTTTGTTGCAGCATTGAGTGAATAGTCTGTCGGATGGCTGGTTCGTATCAAAATGAAGTGCATTGCAGTTTGGTGCACAGAACATCGAGTTTCCCACAATAATGTTGCTGTACCGTATCATCCTGTTCTTTGTTGATGATTTTTTTATTTTTGTTTCTGCACGTTGTACTTTGTGTGCCAAAGTGTTTTTGAATCTTTCTTGACATCGTGCATTTTCATCCATTTTAGCTCTTTCCTTTCTTTTCTGTTTTTTTTTTTTATTTCTGAAATGTTGTAGTTGCTCGTTCTGCGTGTCATCAGTGTCTGTTTGATTTTCTCTCCTTTTTGCAACAGATTGTAGTTGTAAATCCATTTTTCGTTTGGGTGGCATTTTTTTTTAAAATTATTATAATAAAAATAATTTTGTTTTTGTGTGATTTCCTTTGTTGTATATTTAAAAGGGTTAAGAGGTTTGTGGAGGTTTTGTGCAGAGGGGTGCACTGTTTTTTTGTTTGGACTTAAAATGTTTTTTTTTTTTAACTTTTTGTTGTCTTAGTGTGGCCGTTTATTGGGCTCTGCACAGTGCTCTGTTCTGGGCTCTGTGCTCCGGGCTGGGCTCTGCGCTCGGTGCTGGTGGTGTGCTCTGTGCTCAGCCCCGGGCTCAGATTTCTTGTGGTGATTTCGCGCGCTTTCAATTGGTGGTTCAGCGGCGGGAGGCGCGCGCAAACTCCACAAACTGTTTTGGCGGGAGGCGCGCGTGGAGCCAGCTGCGTGCGCATCCTACCTCGCAAGACGCTTTTGGTGTTCTTGCGGCGGTGGGATGCGCGCGCACCTGGCTGGGACTCGCCTGAGCATGGAGGCCGGCCGAGCAAGCAGGGTGGGTGTAAAGAGCATATAGTCACCTACATCAGCCCTGAGCTCCAGCGGAGACCTCCTCCGGCTGCCGCTGGCTGCTCGGCGGGCCTCTAGGCTTAGGCGAGCCCCCGGCTCGGTTTGGGCCTACAGGCCCAGCCAGCCGGGGACTCGCCTAAGCCTAGAGGTCCGCCGAGCAGGCCGCCGGCAGCCGGTCACCGCTGGAGGATCGGGGCCGAAGTTCCCAAAACATACATAACCCCATAAGTCGGCCCTGAGCTCCAGCGGACACCTCCTCCGGCTGCCGCTGGGTGCTCGGCGGGCCTCTAGGCTTAGGCGAGCCCCCGGCTCGGTTTGGGCCTACAGGCCCAGCCAAGCCGGGGACTCGCCTAAGCCTAGAGGTCCGCCGAGCAGGCCGCCGGCAGCCGGTCACCGCTGGAGGATCGGGGCCGAAGTTCCCAAAACATACATAACCCCATAAGTCGGCCCTGAGCTCCAGCGGACACCTCCTCCGGCTGCCGCTGGGTGCTCGGCGGGCCTCTAGGCTTAGGCGAGCCCCCGGCTCGGTTTGGGCCTACAGGCCCAGCCAAGCCGGGGACTCGCCTAAGCCTAGAGGCCCGCCGAGCAGCCAGCGGCAGCCGGAGAAGGTCACCGCTGGAGGATCGGGGCCAAAGTTCCCAAAAAATACACCCCAAAATCGGCCCTGAGCTCCATCTGAGACCTCCTCCGGCTGCCGCTGGCTGCTCGGCGGGCCTCTAGGCTTAGGCGAGCCCCCGGCTCGGTTTGGGCCTACAGGCCCAGCCGAGCCGGGGACTCGCCTAAGCCTAGAGGCCCGCCGAGCACCCAGCGGCAGCCGGAGGAGGTCACCGCAGGAGGATCGGAGGCGAGGTTCCCAAAACATACTCCCGTAAATCGGCCCTGAGCTCCAGCGGTGACCTCCTCGGCTGCTCGGCGGGCCTGTAGGCCTAGGCAACCCCCCGGCTCGGTTTGGGCCTGTAGGCCCAAACCGAGCCGGGGGCTCGCCTGAGCTTGGAGGCCCGCCTAGCAGCCTGCTCGGCCGGAGGAAGTCACCGCTGGAGCTCCGGGCCAATGTAAGAGGGTGTTGCCATACACATACTCACCGACATCGGCCCTTCTCCAGCGATGGCGGTCCCGCTTCCAGCGTCTTCTCTCTCCGTTGGTCGTCGGCATGATGTCACGAAAGCCTTTGACCCCGGGTCAACATGCCAGGGTCAAAGGGTTTCGTGACATCATGCCGGCGAGCAACGGAGAGAGAGTGGACGCTGCGAGCTGAGACCGCCATCGCTGGAGGATTTAAGGGCAGATGTGGGTGAGTATGTTGTGAACTGGCGCAGGACTCGAGGCCGATGTAGGTGAGTATATGCTCTCAACACCCACCCTTTCTAGCTCGCCCGGTATCCAAGAATAAGGCAAGCCCCGGCCCAGTCGAGTCCCCGGCTTGGCTGGACCTCTAGGCCCACGCCAAGCCGGGGGCTTGCCTTAAGCTTGGATTCCTGGGCGAGCTAGAAAGGGTGGGTGTTGAGAGCATATACTCACCTACATTAACCCAGAGCTCCAGCGGTGACTGTCGTCCGACTGTCACAGGCTGTTCGGGCGGCCTCCAAGCTCAGGCGAGCCCCCTGGCTTGCCTTTGGCCTACAGGCCCAGCTGAGCCGGGGGCTCGCCTGAGCTAGGAGGCCGGCCGAGCAGCCTGTGACAGCCATTGCTGGAGCCCCGAGCCAATGTAGGGGGATGTAGGTTACACATACTCACCGACATCGGCCCTTTTCCAGCGATGGCGGTCCCGCTTCCAGCGTCCTCTCTTTCTCCGCCGGTCGCCGGCATGATGTCACGAAACCCTTTGACCCTGGCATGTTGACCCGGGGTCAAAGGCTTTCATGACGTCATGCCGGCGACCAACAGAGAGAGAAGACGCTGGAAGCGGGACCGCCATCGCTGGAGAAGGGCCGATGTCGGTGAGTATGTGTATGGCAACACCCTCTTACATTGGCCCGGAGCTCCAGCGGTGACTTCCTCCGGCCGAGCAGGCTGCTAGGCGGGCCTCCAAGCTCAGGCGAGCCCCCGGCTCGGTTTGGGCCTACAGGCCCAAACCGAGCCGGGGGGTTGCCTAGGCCTACAGGCCCGCCGAGCAGCCGGAGGAGGTCACCGCTGGAGCTCAGGGCCGATTTACGGGAGTATGTTTTGGGAACCTCGCCTCCGATCCTCCTGCGGTGACCTCCTCCGGCTGCCGCTGGGTGCTCGGCGGGCCTCTAGGCTTAGGCGAGTCCCCGGCTCGGCTGGGCCTGTAGGCCCAAACCGAGCCGGGGGCTCGCCTGAGCCTGGAGGCCCGCCGAGCAGCCAGCGGCAGCCGTAGAAGGTCTCCGCTGGAGCTCAGGGCCGATTTTGGGATGTATTTTTTTGGGAACTTCGGCCCCGATCCTCCAGCGGTGACCTTCTCCGGCTGCCGCTGGCTGCTCGGCGGGCCTCTAGGCTTGGGCCGGAGGCGAGGTTCCCAAAACATACTCCCGTAAATCGGCCCGGAGCTCCAGCGGTGACTTCCTCCGGCCGAGCAGGCTGCTAGGCGGGCCTCCAAGCTCAGGCGAGCCCCCGGCTCGGTTTGGGCCTACAGGCCCAACCGAGCCGGGGGGTTGCCTAGGCCTACAGGCCCGCTGAGCAGCCGGAGGAGGTCTCCGCTGGAGCTCAGGGCCGATTTTGGGGTGTATTTTTTGGGAACTTCGGCCCCGATCCTCCAGCGGTGACCTTCTCCGGCTGCCGCTGGGTGCTCGGTGGGCTCTAGGCTTAGGCGAGTCCCCGGCTCGGCTGGGCCTGTAGGCCCAAACCGAGCCGGGGGCTCGCCTAAGCCTAGAGGCCTGCCGAGCAGCCAGCGGCAGCCGGAGGAGGTCTCCGCTGGAGCTCAGGGCCGACTTATGGGGTTATGTATGTTTTGGGAACTTCGGCCCCGATCCTCCAGCGGTGACCGGCTGCCGGCGGCCTGCTCGGCGGGCCTCTAGGCTTAGGCGAGTCCCCGGCTCGGCTGGGCCTGTAGGCCCAAACCGAGCCGGGGGCTCGCCTAAGCCTAGAGGCCTGCCGAGCAGCCAGCGGCAGCCGGAGGAGGTCTCCGCTGGAGCTCAGGGCCGACTTATGGGGTTATGTATGTTTTGGAACTTCGGCCCCGATCCTCCAGCGGTGACCGGCTGCCGGCGGCCTGCTCGGCGGGCCTCTAGGCTTAGGCGAGTCCCCGGCTCGGCTGGGCCTGTAGGCCCAAACCGAGCCGGGGGCTCGCCTGAGCTGGAGGCCCGCCGGAGGACGGTCACCGCTGGAGGATCGGGGCATCTGGCCGTGTAAACACACGGGTAGCTGCGCGCGGCTCGTGCCGTTTTTTTTGTTTTTTTTTCACGCGGCCGGCACGCGCAGCTACCTGTGTGTTTTAACGGCCGCTTTCAAATGTCCGTCGCGCATGCGCAGTAGGGTTTTGGCGACGGACAGTTTTTAGCTTACTCTTTTATAGTATAGATATTTTAACCCTTTGCGGTTCGATGTCGGAAGACTCGGAATATATCAGACACAACCTTTTACCGTTTGTGGTCCAGTGTCGGATATATTCCGACATGACTGGACCGGCCTTCCCTCCCAATACTCACCTCTCTGTTCGCACAGAGGTCTGACTTCCTTGAAGTCAGATCTCCGGTTTTATACCCCTCCGGCGCAGTGACTGAAAATAAGTCACATGCCCGGAATACTCCACACCTCCGTAGGCCTGGCATATGTCAAGTTGTCATGCTCCGCTCCGCGGCCCGCTCCCGGTCCAGACCGCCATGCTGGGAGAGGTACTCTACTCACCCGAGATCCCTCGTGGCGCGTCGCTCCAAGTTCCTGGTCCGCAGGATGGGGAGGGAGAGCCTGGAGACGCCCCACGCCGCCGACTGCATCCGAGTCCTGAAGAGGAAAGTGCGCACGCGCGTGAACAAACTCTCCTATGTAGTAGAAAACCAGGTACTCTGGCGCCCTCAGCTGGCCGATTAGGGGTACTGCATGACACCTGCTCTGGAGATCCTCGAATGCCTCCCATTGACCTACCAAAATTCCAGGTACCTCAACTCCACCTACAATACCCAGGTGAAAGGTATTTCCGTGATCCCATGAACCCTATTTAATTCCGCCTTCCTTCCCAGCACATTAACCAGATTCTACTGTGCCTCCCGCCTCAGTTTCCTAGTGCTCCTCGTATCCTTTGACCACGTTATCTTCAAACCCTTCGACCCGGATTGTGCCACCGACTACGCCTGCCTTCTTCAACCCTTCGACCCGGATTGTGCCACCGACTACGCCTGCCTTCTTCAACCCTTCGACCCGGATTGTGCCACTGACTACGCCTGCCTTCTTCAACCCTTCGACCCGGATTGTGCCACCGACTACGCCACCTTCTTCAACCCTTCGACCCGGATTGTGCCACCGACTACGCCTGCCTTCTTCAACCCTTCGACCCGGATTGTGCCACCGACTACGCCACCTTCTTCAACCCTTCGACCCAGATTGTGCCACCGACTACGCCACCTTCTTCAACCCTTCGACCCGGATTGTGCCACTGACTACGCCTGCCTTCTTCAACCCTTCGACCCGGATTGTGCCACCGACTATGCCACCTTCTTCAACCCTTCGACCCGGATTGTGCCACCGACTACGCCTGCCTTGTTCAACCCTTCGACCCGGATTGTGCCACCGACTACGCCCGCCTTCTTCATTATTTCCTGTTCTTCTTTCTGGGACTTGCCTACGAATTTCATTCCAACCTTTTGACCGTATTGTTTTCTGGACTTCAGTTTCTATTCATGATTCACTAAAGATTGCTTACACTCCATCGTCTCCTGATTTCTTTACCCACAGCTTGCCATTGGGTTCCATACTCACACTTCACAGGGGACTCAAACCCTGCATTACAGAAGAATCTGGTTCATCATGGAACCCGCAAGCACAGCTCAAGTCCTTGCTATTCTCACTGAGCAGATGGCCGCCTTAGCTAAGATGGTACAGAACCTACAGACCAGCCAGGAGACGTTACTCCACAGAGAGAGGAGTCGCGCCGAAGCCACGGCACTGCCGCCTTCACCCTCCGGCTCCGTCATCCAACAAGCTGAACTCCTTACTCCAGAACCCAGAGCTAACGCACCTGAACGGTTTTCCGGCGATCGCACAAGGTACCGCACCTTTATTACTGCCTGTGAACTTATGTTTTCTCTTTGTCCCCGTACTTATGGATCCGATTCCATTAAGGTGCGTTCAGCCATCTCGTTAATGTCCGGAGCTCCACAGGACTGGGCCTTCCAACTCCTACGTGAAGGGAGTCCTCTTCTATCCTCCTGGAATTGCTTTGTCCAAGCCATGAACCCTATAAATGATGACCCTCTGCGTTCATCAACCGCATTATCCACCATTCGACATCTGCGACAAGGACGACGACCAGTGGAGGACTACATCTCCGAATTTCGAGCTGTGGCTGCGGACACAGGCCTGAACGACGTAGGTCTTAGAGATCATTTCCGTTATGGCCTCTCTGATCAACTAAAGGATGAACTGGCTCGAATAGGAGTACCCACAACACTGGACGCCATGATCCTGCAATCTCTAACCCTGGACCAACGCTTCAGAGAAAGACGTCAGGAGAAAATGACCGCCGCTCCTTCCCTACCTGCCCGGCGGTCTGAAACTCCTTCTACGATCTCTGCCAAACCTTCCAACTCCACTCCTTCGCTCCCCGAACCTATGGAGATTGGCCTAGCACGAGGCCCCCTGTCCTCTGCCGAACGAAGCAGACGTCGCACTCAAAACCTCTGCCTGTACTGCGGTCAGCCTGGTCACCTTCTAAGTAGCTGTCCTATACGACCACAAATTCCTTCCGACGGAGGTAAGAACCATCCTTCCTTAATTTCACTTCAATGTGTATTTGGTTCTGCCTCCGCTCATCTGACCATTCCTGTCATCCTACAGTGGGGAGATAGAAGTGTGAACGTGTCCGCCATCATAGACTCCGGAGCTAGTAACAACTTCTTCGATCTCACCCTCGCCACCTCCCTAGCAGTTCCTACACGACCAAAGACGACTCCCACGCCTTTACAAATGGTCGACGGAAGCACTCTGCGTACTGGTCCCATCACCCACGAAACCACTCCTCTGTTGCTACTCATCGGAACCAAGCACCAAGAGCACCTTCAGTGGGACATTGTACCTTCCCCTTTGTTCCCTCTGGTTTTAGGGCTTCCTTGGCTCCGTACCCATAACCCTTCCATTGACTGGTCCTCCAATACCGTCTCTTTTCCCTCTCATCACTGTCAACACTTCTGTATGAACGGGTATACCACCGAAAAGGTCGGTTTCTCTACCTATCCAGCTTCTGAATTACCGGTCAAATATTCAGACTTTCAGGATGTGTTTGAGAAGAGAGGGGCAGACACCCTACCTCCACACAGAGAATACGATTGCCCCATCAACCTCCTTCCAGGAGCACCCATACCCCATGGACGCATTTACAACTTGTCCGTTCCTGAATCCCAATCCTTGAAGGAATATATTGAGGACGGGCTCCAAAAAGGATTCATACGTCACTCCACCTCACCTGCCGGGACCGGTATCTTCTTTGTGAGGAAAAGAGACGGTGGGCTCCGACCATGCATTGACTACAGAGCATTGAACGCAATCACGGTACGTAACCGTTACCCGTTACCACTGATCCCCGAACTACTGGATCGAGTGAAGGATGCTTGTATTTTCACTAAAATTGATCTTCGTGGAGCCTATAATTTGGTGCGCATGAGACGGGGGGACGAGTGGAAGACCGCCTTCCGTTCCCGATATGGTCACTTTGAATACCGCGTCATGCCGTTTGGCTTGTGCAACGCCCCAGCCGCCTTTCAACACTTCCTCAATGACATCTTTCGTGACGTCCTGGATACCTTCCTGGTGATTTACTTGGATGATCTACTGATATTCTCCCGTTCTCTCCAAGAGCACGAACAGCACGTCCGACTTGTTCTGTCTCGCCTCCGTCAACACAAACTGTATGGAAAGATCGAAAAAAGCACCTTCGAGACTCCATCCATCGAATTTCTGGGATACATCCTGTCACCGGGGCACGTCGAGATGGATAAAACCAAAGTCAAGGCCATCCTCGATTGGCCAACACCCAAAGACAAAAAGGCGGTCCAACAATTCATGGGGTTTGCCAACTTCTACCGACGCTTCATCCGATCATTCTCACACCTTAGCGCACCCATTACATCTCTAACCAAAAAAGACGTACGGTTTCAATGGTCTACGGAGGCTCAGCAGGCCTTCGAAAGACTCAAGGAAAGCTTCACCCAAGCACCCGTTCTAAAACAACCTGAGATTCACCTTCCATACTAGTTAGAAACAGATGCCTCCGACATTGCTTTGGGAGCAATCTTATCCCAGAAGTTCGGAGACAAGAAACTCCTGCATCCGGTAGCCTTTTACTCCAGACGCCTCAATTCTGCCGAACGAAACTACAACATAGGTGAGAAAGAGTTGCTGGCGATTAAAAACGCTCTCGAAGAGTGGAGACACCTTCTTGAAGGAGCGACACACCCTGTGACTGTTTTCACCGACCATCGCAACCTTGAATATCTCCGTACCGCTAAACGACTCCGACCCCGACAGGCCAGGTGGGCACTTTTCTTCTCTCGTTTCTCACTGCTTGTCAGGGCTGCGGGTTCCGGGACGGCTGGTCCGGCGGTCCCCTCCACATCGGGCTGCTGCTCAGGGGGTGGGGTTGCGGCTGGCGCATGGGCCTGGTGTTACCCGGAGACCCGACTTACCTCTGTCGCGGGTCCATGACTCCCGGGGGGGGGGACGAGTGGATCCCCGGGTGTCCGCCGCGGGCTTGCGTCGCAGCCCAAGACTGCTGGCCCAGCGCGTGCCCCAGAATGGACGCGCGCGCGGCCAGGCTCCACCAATATGGCGGCCGGCCCGCGGCGCGCGTCTGTGACGTCACCAGCGTCTCGGAGTAAGGGAGGAGCTCCACGGGTACTTAAGGGCAGACTTGCCATTCTATCTTCGCTTCACTATTGTAGCAGTTCCCTCAGTATTGCTCTTCCCATTCCATATTTTATACCTTCCTGTGATCCTGACTTGGCTTGTGACCCCGACCCCCGTGTACCGCTGTGATCCTGACTTGGCTTGTGACCCCGACCTCCGTGTACCGCTGTGATCCTGACTTGGCTAGTGACTTAACCTTGCTTTCTTCACCAACTCCTTGGGCTCCCTGTATCCTACTCCCGGGATCCCTGACAGAATAGTGAAGCCACAATGGAGCTTGCGGATGTCGCCGGGGCAGTGGATACCTTGTCTCAACAGGTGAACACCTTATCCTGCTCCATAGGAGAACTACAGAATGGGCATCGGCACCTCCAGGAACAGTTGTTATCGTTCCAAACTACCTCACCAACCCGCCCATTGGAGTTGACTCATGTTCCAGAACCACATGTTCCCATGCCTGAACGTTACTCAGGCAAGCAAGACCACTTCCAAGCCTTCATGATGTCGTGTGACCTTCTCTTTGCATTGAATCCCCGGACTTATTACAGTGATTTCGTTAAGATACGTACGACAATATCTCTTTTAGTTGGAGAAGCACAAGCATGGGCTCATAATCTATTACGCTCTCAGAGCTCGGTGTTGGATACATGGCCGCTCTTCCTCAACGCTATGGCCGCGATGTTCGATGACCCACTCCGAGCCAGTACGGCAGAAAACACCCTTAGATCCCTACGGCAAGGACGTCGTTCAGTGGAAGCTTATATCACGGACTTTCGTCGCTTCGCCTGTGAGACAGGATGGAATGATGTTGCCTTGATAGGGCAATTCCGTCTTGGTCTCTCAGAGGCCTTAAAAGACGAAATCGCACGAGTGGGAATCCCTTCATCCCTTGAGTCCCTGGTTCAACTATCCATCCAGATCGATAGGAGACTTCGCGAACGAGCAAGGGAAAGATCCGCTTCCTACTTGTCAATGCTCCGTTCTTCTCCTGCTCCACCTCCCGGTAATCAGGTGGCGCTACCCGCACCAGAGGAACCCATGCAGGTTAATATGGCTCAAGGCCGACTCCCACCGGAAGAATTACACCGACGACGTATGCACAATCTCTGCCTGTATTGTGGTCGACCAAACCATACAGCACGCTACTGTCCAGAAAAGAACCGGGGTCGAGCAGGTAATCCTAACTCACTCCTTCGTCTGTTACATCTGTCCACCTCCAGTTGCTGCAGCCCTTTATTGACACTCCCTCTTGTTTTACCGTGGGGAGGGAGGATGCTACTTCAAACCGCAATGGTTGATTCAGGAGCAAGTGGAAACTTCCTCGACAAAGCAGTCGTTGATGCCTTTTGTATTCCTGTTGCGAATAAACCCTTCCCTTTGCATATTCAGGTCGTGGATGGGTCTTCTTTGCCTTCTGGGCCGCTTACCACTGAAACAGAGCCATTACAAGTAACCATAGGCCCTGGGCATAAGGAAACATTACGATTTGACATCGTCACTACTCCATTGTTTCCAATTATTTTAGGTCTCCCCTGGCTACGTCAGCATGACCCCCAGGTCTCATGGTCCTCTGGCACATTTACCTTCTCGTCTTCCTACTGTACCCAGAATTGTCTCCAGAAACACCATCATGTCTTGAATACGGTCCTAGATATACATATGACACCGCAGTATCACACCGTTCTCCCTAATGAATATTCTTCGTTCGCAGATGTGTTTGACGAAAAAGGGGTGGAATCTTTGCCGCCCAGGAGACCGTATGATTGTCCGATCGAACTAATTCCAGGAGCTCCCATTCCGTACGGCAGGCTCTATCCGTTATCAGAACCGGAATTGAAGGTATTGAAAGGCTACATTCAGGAGAACCTGGACAAAGGGTTTATCAGGCACTCAACGTCACCGGCAGCTGCGGGTATCTTTTTTGTGGAGAAAAAAGATGGGGGTCTCCGTCCCTGCGTGGATTATCGCGAATTGAATCTCATCACGATCAAGAACAGGTACCCTCTCCCCTTGATTCCAGAACTCATCGAGAGTCTCCAGGGTGCAACAGTCTACACAAAGATCGATCTCAAGGGAGCATACAACCTTGTCAGAATACGTAGAGGCGACGAATGGAAGACGGCGTTTAGGTCACGCTACGGTCATTTCGAGTACATGGTGATGCCTTTCGGGTTATGCAACGCACCTGGTACGTTCCAACATTTCCTCAATGACGTCTTCAGAGACCTGTTAGACCAATATGTAGTGATTTACTTGGACGATATCCTTGTTTTTTCCTGTTCTCTCAAGGACCATAGGGTCCATGTAACAACAGTCTTAACTCGCCTCCGAACCCATCGGTTATATGCAAAGATCGAAAAATGTGTCTTCGAGGCAGACGAAATAGAATTTCTTGGATTCTTCTTAACCCCAGGTCGTCTTGCCATGGATCATAAGAAAGTAGCCGCCATCAGCACTTGGCCTACACCTACGGATAAAAAGGCTGTCCAACGATTTATAGGCTTCGCCAATTTCTATAGACGCTTCATACAGGGGTTCTCCTCCATCATTCTACCCCTTACCGAGTTAACCAAACAACATACCAAGTTTTGCTGGTCCACCGAGGCTCAACAAGCGTTTAACGCCTTAAAACATCGTTTCAGCACAGCGCCTATACTGGTCCTACCGGATCCCTTACGACCATATGAAGTAGAGGTTGATGCCTTTGATGTCGGGATCGGGACGGTTCTCTCCCAACGGAGACCCCCAGAACAGACGGTCCATCCTGTGGCATATTATTCCAGAAAACTGACTTCTTCCGAGACGCATTACGATGTTGGCGATAGGGAACTCCTCGCCATTAAATGTGCCCTCACGGAGTGGCGTCATCTCTTAGAGGGTGCTCTACATCCTTTCCTGGTCTTCACAGACCATAAAAATCTGGAATATCTACGGACGGCTAAAAGACTCAATCCACGACAAGCCAGATGGTCATTATTCTTTTCTCGTTTTGACTTCCGGGTAACCTACAAACCTGGTATCCAGAATAAGAAGGCCGATGCATTATCGTCTCTCTCCACCGATCCATCCGACACCCACTATTGAACCAGTGCTTTCCCCGAGCAGATTCATCGGCATGACCACTAACCTTATGCAACAGATACGTTCCCATACCGATACTAACAACCAACCCCATGTAATGGGAACTCAAGAACAGCGTCAGCAATGTCTTGTCCCGGTTCAGGACCGAGTAGCGGTACTCCAACAATTCCATGACACTTTGGGAAGTGGTCATCCAGGGATACGTAAGACCAAGGACTTGATAAAGCGTTACTTCTGGTGGCCTACTTTGGCTCAGGATGTTAGGGACTTCGTGGGTTCTTGCTCGGTCTGTGCCCGTGCCAAACATAGCACGAAGAAACCAGTAGGTCTCCTACAACCCCTTCCGGTACCTGAACAACCATGGTCACATATCACCATCGATTTCATTGTTGAACTTCCTCCATCAAATGGTTTCACAACCATAATGGTAACCGTGGACCGTCTGACCAAAATGGCCCACTTCACTCCCATTCAAGGCCTGCCTACCGCTGCACAAACAGTATCCTTGTTCCTACAGAACGTATATCGCTTGCATGGCGTCCCTGAATCCATCGTGTCTGATCGAGGGGCGCAATTCACATCTCGATTCTGGCGATGCTTTTGCCGGGCTTTGGGGATTTCGGTCGACCTGTCTACGGCATACCATCCCCATACCAACGGACAGACAGAGAGGGTGAATCAATCCTTGGAAACATACCTACGTTGTTATACAACCTATTTACAGGACGATTGGGCCACTTTATTGTGCACTGCCGAATATGCCTATAACGCCCGACTGCACGATTCTACTCGTTGTTCTCCCTTCTTCCTAATATATGGATATCATCCTGCTCCTCTTCCTGATTTGCCTTCTGTTGTCCCGGTTCCCAGCGTTGCTACCCGCCTCCGGGCACTCCGAGTATGTCGTACAAAGGCCCGTGCGTGCCTCATAATGGCTCAGAATACGTACAAAAGATATGCTGATCATCACCGTACTGCCTCTACGGGCTATACTACGGGCCAAAGAGTGTGGTTGTCCACGCGCCACCTACGTCTCTCTTGTCCCTCTAAGAAATTGGGCCCTAAATATATAGGGCCGTTTACCATTGTTGACATGGTAGGGCCGGTGGCGGCTCGTCTCCGGCTTCCTGCTCGTTACCGGTTCCATCCGGTGGTGCACGTATCCCTTCTGAAGCCGGTTGGTGCCAACCCTTTTGTTGGTCGTTCCTTGCCTCCTCCTCCTCCTGTGTCCGCTGCTGGTTCCGATATGTTCGAAGTGGCACGATCCTTGATTCCCGTCTTCGGCGGGGTGTACTCCAGTATTTTGTGGATTGGACAGGCTACGATCCTGAGGAGCGTTCCTGGGAACCTGCCTCTTTTGTCCGGGCTCCGGCCCTTGTTCGTGCTTTTCATGCTGCTCATCCCGGGCGTCCGGGTCCGTTGCGTGTCCTGAGGCCCCGCGTTCCGGGGGGGTTATGTCAGGGCTGCGGGTTCCGGGACGGCTGGTCCGGCGGTCCCCTCCACATCGGGCTGCTGCTCAGGGGGTGGGGTTGCGGCTGGCGCATGGGCCTGGTGTTACCTGGAGACCCGGCTTACCTCTGTCACGGGTCCATGACTCCCGGGGGGGACGACGAGTGGATCCCCGGGTGTCCGCCGCGGGCTTGCGTCGCAGCCCAAGACTGCTGGCCCAGCGCGTGCCCCAGAATGGACGCGCACGCGGCCAGGCTCCACCAATATGGCGGCCGGCCCGCGGCGCGCATCTGTGACGTCACCAGCATCTCGGAGTAAGGGAGGAGCTCCATGGGTACTTAAGGGCAGACTTGCCATTCTATCTTCGCTTCACTATTGTAGCAGTTCCCTCAGTATTGCTCTTCCCATTCCATATTTTATGCCTTCCTGTGATCCTGACTTGGCTTGTGACCCCGACCTCCGTGTACCGCTGTGATCCTGACTTGGCTTGTGACCCCGACCTCCGTGTACCGCTGTGATCCTGACTTGGCTAGTGACTTAACCTTGCTTTCTTCACCAACTCCTTGGGCTCCCTGTATCCTACTCCCGGGATCCCTGACACTGCTCATCACCTACCGACCTGGAACAAGAAATGGAAAAGCGGATGCTCTCTCTCGTCAGTATGATTCCAGCAACCCCACTACCGCAGTTCATAACGACACTATCCTGCCTGGTAGCTTCTTTTGTGCCACAAAAGACACCCTAATGGAACACATACGAAAACACAGTCGAGATCCACCAACTAACATCCCGGGACTCATTCCTATCGAAGGATTCTTGTACCATGAGAAACAGATATATGCGCCTCCTGAGGCCCGTCTACAAGTTCTACAACATGCGCACGATATCCCAGCTTCCGGACATGGGGGTGTCAAGAAGACCATAAACACCGTACAACGATACTTTTGGTGGCCTTCCGTCAAGAAGGATGTTACCGCCTTTGTCCTTTCCTGTCCTGTCTGTGCACGAAACAAACAACCACGAGCTCGTCCTGCCGGTTTTCTACAACCCCTAGCACTTCCACTACATCCATGGAAAGACCTCTCGCTGGATTTCATCGTGGACCTGCCTCCCTCACGTCAACACACAACTATCTTCGTAGTGGTAGACCGTTGTACGAAGATGGCCCACTTCATTCCAGCGATAGGCCTCCCTACCGCTGCCCGCACGGCTTCCCTCTTTATCAGAGAAATATTCCGACTACACGGCATCCCTCATTCCATCGTCTCAGACAGGGGATCCCAATTCACTTCTCGCTTCTGGTCTCAAATGTGTCGTAGCCTAAAAATTACTAGATATCTCTCTTCTGCATTTCATCCCCAGAGCAACGGTCAAACCGAACGGACGAACCAGACGTTGGAACAGTACCTCCGCTGTTACACCACACATCTCCAAGACGACTGGCTGGACATCTTGCCACTCGCTGAGTTCGCCTATAACAACCAAGTACATTCGTCAACTCGCCTTTCTCCTTTTTATGGCAACTATGGATATCATCCCGATATTCTACCCGACATACCTCTGAACACTCCGGTTCCTGAAGTATCAAACCGACTACGACCCCTACGCCTCCAATTACGAACGTTACGCCAACAACTACAACTGGCTCAAGACAACCAAAAAAAGTATGCAGACCGTAACCGAAGACCTGCTCCACAATACACACCCGGAGACAAAGTGTTGCTGTCCACTGCCCATCTTCGATTGGACTGCCCATCTAAGAAACTGGGGCCCCGCGCTTCATCGGCCCGTTCCCGGTCCTCAAAATGGTCAATCCTGTGGCAGCCCATTTAACTCTTCCTTCCTCCTACAGGATTCACCCTGTTTTTCATGTCTCCTCCTAAAGCCTTGGCGTGAAAATCCTTTTCCTGGACGGCACACTGAACCGGCTCCTCCCGTGTCTGTGTCCGGAGAGGAAGAATACAAGGTCTCGAAGATCCTGGATTCCCGGCTCCGCTATGGCAAGTTGGAATACCTAGTTCACTGGAAGGGTTACAGTCCTGAAGACCGATCCTGGATACCTGACACCGATATCCATGCTCCGGCTAAGGTTCGTGCCTTTCACCTCCGTTACCCTTCCAAGCCGTCAGTGAAGCGCACCCGGGGGTCGTGCCTTGGTGGGGGGTCCTGTCATGCTGCGCTCCGCGGCCCGCTCCCGGTCCAGACCGCCATGCTGGGAGAGGTACTCTACTCACCCGAGATCCCTCGTGGCGCATCGCTCCAAGTTCCTGGTCCGCAGGATGGAGAGGGAGAGCCTGGAGACGCCCCACGCTGCCGACTGCATCCGAGTCCTGAAAAGGAAAGTACGCACGCGCGCGAACAAACTCTCCTATGTAGTAGAAAACCAGGTACTCTGGCGCCCTCAGCTGGCCGATTAGGGGCACTGCATGACACCTGCTCTGGAGATCCTCGAATGCCTCCCATTGACCTACCAAAATTCCAGGTACCTCAACTCCACCTACAATACCCAGGTGAAAGGTATTTCCATGATCCCATGAACCCTATTTAATTCCGCCTTCCTTCCCAGCACATTAACCAGATTCTACTGTGCCTCCCGCCTCAGTTTCCTAGTGCTCCTCGTATCCTTTGACCACGTTATCTTCAAACCCTTCGACCCGGATTGTGCCACCGACTACGCCTGCCTTCTTCAACCCTTCGACCCGAATTGTGCCACCGACTACGCCTGCCTTCTTCAACCCTTCGACCCGGATTGTGCCACCGACTACGCCTGCCTTCTTCAACCCTTCGACCCGGATTGTGCCACCGACTACGCCTGCCTTCTTCAACCCTTCGACCCGGATTGTGCCACCGACTACGCCCGCCTTCTTCATTATTTCCTGTTGTTCTTTCTGGGACTTGCCTACGAATTTCATTCCAACCTTTTGACCGTATTGTTTTCTGGACTTCAGTTTCTATTCATGATTCACTAAAGATTGCTTACACTCCATCGTCTCCTGATTTCTTTACCCACAGCTTGCCATTGGGTTCCATACTCACACTTCACAGGGGACTCAAACCCTGCATTACACAAGTGTCCATTCCCGACGGTAAGTCCCTGTGGCAATCTAGCGGTATAAGGGGAGACAACTGCTGTATCAAGTGACGATTCAGGGACCATTTAGTCCAAAGGTGTATCGAGTGTAGAAGAGTCAGACAACTAGAAGCACATGGTGGGCGCTGGCATTTCAGAAGCCTCAACCATAATCGGGGTTCATCCTGAGCATTGTGGGAGATTCCAAGTCCACCCATCTCCAGGTACCCCGAGGTGTGTGTAATGCCACCACTTGAGCCAACTGTGCAGCCTGATAATATGTCCTCATATCCAAGAGACCCAAAACCCTAAAGGTGTCAATGCATGAAGGACGTGCCAAGCTATTCAGTGACGTTTAGCATTCCAAACAAAGTTGTCTATAAACTTCTGAAAATGATTCAGGTCACCCTCTATGAGCGGAACTGGGAGTTACCGGAATAGGTACAAAAGATGAGGAAGAACGTTAATGTTTACACTTTCAATCCTGCCAATCCAGAAAATATATTCCCTGTCCCAGGTTCCCAGGTCTGCCCGCAGTCTGTGAGTTAAATGAACACCTAAGTACATAATGTGCGGATGCTCCAAATGGAAGCATTGTGAGAGGGCCAAGATGTTAGAGTCTGGGATATTCCATGCCAAAGCTTGCGACTTATCAAAATTGATCTTATAACCAGTGTGGGTCTGGAAAGTGTCGAGAACGGTCTGAAGAGCCACTATTGAGGAGGAGGCCGTGGAAATGAAAATTAAAAAGACATTATCGACATATGCAGAGAAGACATATGGGGCAGTGACATGCGGTGAGGTCAGTGGCTGGTGAGGCACTGGCTAGTATCAGAGCCCCATATACACAGGGTTACGCAGTCGCAATTTACGCATTTGATTATCGTTATATAGGAGAATAGAGTTTCACTATTGCATATAGGTTTTTAATGTTGTAAGAGCATGCACTTACAATACTGACTAATAGAGGGTGCTATTACAACTCTTACGGTAAAATAAAGTTTACATTTAGGTTTTTAATGTTAACAGAAGGCCACAGAACAGATGTGTATTACTCACTGAACTCTTTATACACATTTAGCTTCCTATAGCCACATGGGTCTATAAGTGTTATGTTTCATGAATTACAAGTGTTCCGTTTCATAAATTACGCTAATTAAGCGGCAATTAATCATTAATGAAGGTTTTGTATTGCGTATAAGTTATTCCCAGTTTGACTTATCTAGAATTTTTACCTACAGGGTTATCCAAAGAGATTCGAAAAGTCACCGCACGTTCGGTGACTTTTCGTTCTCTTCAATTCGGTTCCTTTTGCCGATTGCATTTCGGTGACCCTGCGGTGTATTCAGCAAACACCACAGGGTCCCCGAATTGCAGGGAAAAGCTGCCGAAAACCTGACGAAAACTAACCGAATGCACGCTGAAAACAAGCAAAAACATCTGGATTAACCTTTGAAAAAGACGAACAGGAGCCGACAGGAGCCGAACATGAGCCGAATCACACAGAGCCGAAGCAGCTGTGACATAGAGAGGCAGTGAATTAATTAGAAAAACATTTGTATGAATCTGGGAAAAAGAAACGCTGTTTGCAAAGAAACTACTGAGCGAAAATGTCTGAAATTTTCACAGGAGGTCCAGGGAATGATAATAAAGAGGGCTGTTACAAAAAAAATAAGTAAACTGAAAAAAAAAAAAAAAAAATCGGACTTTTAATAAAAATAAAAAAAAAACAGAAAAATGCTTAAAGTATCCTAAAAAATCTATAAATAAAGAGACTTTTTGCTGCAGAATTTTATAATGAACGGTTTATTAGATATTGAATTAAAACGGGAATATTTTTAACATTGAAGTCTATGGGATTCTCCTGAATAAATTTGCCGAATTAAACCACCGAATGGCAGGGCATTAGGGGAACCTTCACTGCTGGTTTGTGTTCTCTGAATAGCCGAAGCAGTGCTTCTCTATGGGGATTTCACTGCCCTCGAACAGGACCGAACAGGCACCGTATGTGCAGACAATTCGCCAGGATTTGGCGAATTGCCTGCTCTCTGGATAGCCGAATGGCCAGGAAAGGTAACCGAACGCTGATTTTCAGCGTTCGGTTACCTTTCTCAAGCAATTCGGATCTCTTTGGATAACCCTGCTAATATTTGATATATATGGTTTAAGAGTCAATTGACAGCGGGAAATAGGCATGTTAGCTAGTTTATTATATGCACCAATTTTTCTCGTCTTTTACAGTTGTGTACAAAATTATTCAACCCCCACTGAAATTGAGTGTTTTGGCCAGTTTGACATTGATTTTGATCATTCAGTCATCTTGCTTACAATTAAATCAAAGAGGCACGTGTAGGTCAGACAAATATAACATAACATTTATCATGAAATAACCAGAAATGTCTTTTCTGTGCTCGCATCATTATCAGTTTTATTCAACCCCCAAGTGACATTCAATCTTAGTACTTAGTACAACATCCTTTTACAGTTATAACAGCTTTAAACGTGAAGCATAGCTTGACACAAGTGTCTTGCAGCGATCTACGGGTATCTTCACCCATTCGTCATGGGCAAAAGCCTCCAGTTCAGTCACATTCTTAGGCTTGCGCACTGCAACTGCTTTCTTTAAGTCCCACCAGAGGTTCTCAATCGGATTTAAGTCAGGTGACTGCGATGGCCACTCCAAAATGTTCCAGCCTTTAATCTGCAACCATGCTCTAGTGGACTTGGAGGTATGCTTGGGATCATTGTCCTGTTGAAAGGTCCAACGTCTCCCAAGCCTCAGGTTTGTGACGGACTGCATCACATTGTCATCCAATATCTCCTGGTACTGAAGAGAATTCATGGTACCTTGCACACGCTGAAGCTTCCCTGTACCTGCAGAAGCAAAACAGCCCCAAAGCATGACTGACCCCGCCCCATGCTCACAGTAGGCAAGGTGTTCTTTTCTTCATAGGCCTTGTTCTTCCTCCTCCAAACATAGCGTTGATCCATGGGCCCAAACAGTTCTAATTTTGTTTCATCAGTCCACAGAACACTATCCCAAAACTTCTGTGGTTTGTCCACATGACTTTTGGCATACTGCAGTCGACTCTTCTTATTCTTTGGAGACAGCAAGGGGGTGCGCCTGGGAGTTCTGGCATGGAGGCCTTCATTACGCAGTGTGCGCCGTATTGTCTGAGCTGAAACTTCAGTACCCACATCTGACAAATCTTTTCTCAGTTCCTCAGCAGTCACACGGGGACTTTTCTCCACTCAACGCTTCAGGTAGCGCACAGCAGTCGAAGTCAGCATCTTCTTTCTGCCACGACCAGGTAGCGTTTCAACAGTGCCCTTTGCCTTGAATTTGCGAATTATGCTTCCTATGGTCTCTCTTGGTATGTTTAACATCTTTGCAATCTTCTTATAGCCATTGCCCTTCCTGTGAAGAGTAATCACCTCTTCTCTTGTCTTCCTGGACTATTCTCTTGACTTCACCATGTTTGTAACCACACCAGTAAATGTCTAGAAGGAGCTGAGTATCACAGTCATTTTAAAGCTGCCTAATTGGTGCTTATTATGCTTTATTGCTGATCCGTGACATCCACAGGTGTTTTCAATACCTGATTGAAAACACTTGAATGAACCTCTGTTCTTCAGAGTGGTAGTCTTTAAGGGGTTGAATAATTGTGTCAATGAAGAATTCACAAAAGAAACATATACTACTGTATTACAAAACCAATTGATGTCATTTTAGTTGCATATGGTTCTTTAAAAAGTCCTTGTAGGATTTCATTCTGAATACAATTACAAATGTACACTAAATTCCCTAAAACCCTTTACAGCATTGGGGGTTGAATAATTTTGAACACAACTGTATATAGTGCAGACAAACTGGATTATTAAATAGTGCTTGATGTTATACACAAAAGGCCGGGGTCAGACGAGAGTTTTGAAGAGCAGATAGTACGTCTGTGAGAGTGGATGTTCCTTCCACTCTGATGCCCATCTGGCCACCTCACTGAGCGCAGTTAGTGCACTCAGCGCTGCAAGGCTCGATCCTCCTATGGAGGATCGTGCTTTGCAGCCCCGTCAACACACGTCCTAGTACTTTAACGGGGAGGCTTGCTGCACAGATGCAGCACGGCCACTGTTGCGCGTGCAATTCGTGTGAATTCGTTGTGATTCTGTGAAAGAACGGCATTTGCCAGGTTTTGCAGTGAGTGTTCTGCGGGTTTGCGGTGGCTTTTCCCTGCACTACGACGGCCCTGTGGTGCTTGCTGAATACACCGCAGGGTCGCCAAAATGGGATTGCCAAATTGCACCGAATTGAGGAGAATGAAAAGTCACCGAACGTGCAGTGACTTTTCGATTCTCTTTGAATAACCCTGTTGTTTTTTTTTGTTGATTTTAAATTATTACGTTAAGTTTTATTTTTATTGGTTTGGATCCGGTTACTTTCAGATGTTGCAGCTGGAGTATTTACTGTATGTATATTGAAGGGACATTGTACCTGCCATAACCATTTAATAACAAAGCTGCGCATACATGCAGAAACGCATATAGAGCATTTATTTCCGTCTATTAACGGTGCATCTTTAATATTTGTCTCCATGCTAATCCTATAGCCTCTATACATAACATTGTGATTCTCTACATTTAGCGTGTGTACTAGCGAGAGTCAGTCTTCTGTGCTCAGTGGGGTTGTCCACACATCGTGGATCCATGTGATAGGTTGAATCAGTAGTGCTTAGTACTTATAGGGGAACCCTAGCATTCTGGCTTGACTTCGTACCATAGAAGCTATGAGTTATTAAAGTAATTATGTGTCAGGAACCTGGACGCCAACGCCGCAGGAAACCAAAAAGCAAGCCGGTTTGCTGTAAGGAGACCAGTAATTCTTCTACAACCAGGCTGATCCAGCAACCAGGTACTGACTAATGCATCCTGATTCCCCCTCTACAAAAAGGGACCACTCCCAAGACACAATGCTTCTGCATTGTCTTGGTGCATGCCAAGCTGATAGGGAGCTGCCTCCTGTTACTCTATCCATCTAGACCCTAACTGTTCTGTTTCCACCAGTATTCCCTTCCTCTGTGCCTGTATCTACAGAAGTCTCAGAACCTGCCTGCCCTGCATTCTGCAGAATCCGCTGCCTGTATCTACAGAAGTCTCAGAACCTGCCTGCCCTGCATCCCGCAGAATCCGCTGCCTGTATCTACAGAAATCTCAGAACCTGCCTGTCCTGCATCCCGCAAAATCCGCTGTCTGGTATTCTACAGGAGTCTCAGAACCTGCCTGCCCTGCATCCCGCAGAATCTGCTGCCTGTATCTACAGAAATCTCAGAACCTGCCTGTCCTGCATCCTGCAGGTTCCGCTGCCTGTATCTACGGAAGTCTCAGAACCTGCCTGCCCTGCATCCCGCAGGATCCGCTGCCTGTATCTACGGAAGTCTCGAACCTGCCTGCCCTGCATCCGCAGAATCCACTGTCTGGTATTCTACAGGAGTCTCAGAACCTGCCTGCCCTGCATCCCGCAGGATCCGCTGCCTGTATCTACAGAAGTCTCAGAACCTGCCTGCCCTGCATCCCGCAGAATCCGCTGCCGGTATCTACAGAAATCTCAGAACCTGCCTGCCCTGCATCCCGTAGGATCCGCTGCCTGTATCTACGGAAGTCTCAGAACCTGCCTGCCCTGCATCCCGCAGAATCCGCTGTCTGGTTTTCTACAGGAGTCTCAGAACCTGCCTGCCCTGCATCCCACAGAATCCGCTGCCGGTATCCTCCCACAGAATCCGCTACCCCTGTATCCGGCAGAAATCCCAGAGCCCGTTGCTCTGCATTGCCAAGACCCTTTACAGACCCAGGAACCTCTGCCTGCAAATACACTCTGCCTCCATATATTTCTCTTTTGTCGTAGTTTAGTTTAGTATAGTTTAGTATTGTCTTAGCTTGCCTTCAGTTAAAGTTATTAGTGTTTATTCAGTGTGATCCCTTCTATATTCATCTGTTGCCTTTTATTCTCTATGATTTCCTAATAAACCCTCTTTTTGTTTAAAATGTAGGCGGACAAAAACAGATTCACTTTCAAGACGGCGCCGGACCGGACACAAGTAAGGATTGTCAAAACACGAGTCTCTTCAGGAAAGGCAAACTTTATTGTGTCGTCACACAAGTGCTCACACAGGATTGAATCGCAAAGAGTTAGCCCCCCTTCCACCCGTGCAAGGGATCTTATACCCAAAAATACGTAATTAGGTACATACCAATTAGCCCACCTCCCGATGACACTTTATTCCACCCCACGTGGGTTAATACCTCCCATCGTTAGTACAAAGAAATTCCACATTTTAGCTATAAATTGATACACTTCATGTTAGTTTGACAGTTTGTGATTTGTTGTGCTATCTTTCTCAGGGCAGTGCCGTCCTCCCTATAGGCTGTGTTTATTGAGATTGCTTGGGGCCTGGTCTGTTTTCTACAATCTCTTTGTTTCTCTGCACGTCTCAGTGACCTTCACCCATTCATTCATCTTCCTGTCTCTCTGTGCCAAGAACCGGCCGGATTCTGCCTGGTTTTATTGCTAGTCCCTAATCTACCACACATTCTTTGAATTCTATGTAAGCTTCGTTTCTCACATCTAAATAAAATCTATTCTATTTACTGGTGAACCAATATTCTGAACAAGATGGCTGCCTGGCTCATAGTAGCAACCATCTTTCAGCCTGATTCGACTTCAATACATCTACGTTTCTCAGCAAGTATCATTGCACATTGGGCTCAATTCTACCACCCCGGAACCAGCTCCTTACATTATGTGTTAAATGCTCTTTTGGACTCTATTATCAGCTCGAGTCATAACAGTAGGGAGCTGCTACATGATACCGGAGGTGCTGAATGCCGCTGCTGGTATCAGGTCCAGGAGTCTGACAATGAGTTTCAAAAAGCTCCAACATCACTGTGAACCAGTGACGTGTGGTGAGGTCAGTGGCTGGTGAGGCACTGGCTAGTATCAGAGCCAGATATACACAGGTTATGTAGGTACGCTTTGGGCTGGGGGTTCTGTATTAGGACGCTTTGGGCTAGTGGTTCTGTATTAGAATGCTACGTCAGTGGTTCTGTTTTAAGATGCTTTGGGCTTGCTTGGGATTCTGTATTAAGATGCTTTGGACAGGTGGTTCTGTATTAGGATGGTTGGGCAGGTGGTTCTGTATTAGGAACTGCTATGCAAATTGCGTAGGCTCAGACTGCTGCAATAAGAATGTGAGTGAGAAGATGGACGTAGCCGATGGGGGAACGCGGAGTAGGTGAGTCTGACTTTGATTATCTATTTTTTGTGCAGCTGTGCTGCAGCCCATAATGGCTGGTGAGGCTCTGCCTCACCTGCCACCCCTGACCGCACGTCCCTGCTGTGAACTATGGCAGGGCAGTGGAGCCATGATCTCCTCACCATTAACCCCTTAAGAACCAAGAGTCTAAAGTCAATGCATTTACGACGGAACATTTCCGTCATCAGTCCTTAAGAGATTAATGAGTTTTGGAACCAACACTCACTAATGGGTATGAGTTGATGTACATGGCACCTAAAATGGGTTTGTGGTCATAACACTAACAGGGTTATTCAGAGAGAGGTGAAAACCAGGGGAATGACTGGAGAAGTGAAAACTCTGGGTCAAAATAGCCAAACCAGAAAAATTCTCCCATTTATCTCACTTTCCAAATTGGCCATTTGGTCTAGATTGTTCTCTTCTCCTGCCAGTTCTCACGGTTTTCACCTCTCTCTGAATAACCCTGTTAACTGAAATTAAGCTGTTACTGGTCAAGCGGAAGCAAATAAGTCATAGAAAAAAAACTATGATTATCCAACACATTTGCAAGCGCACACAATAATTCAGAAGTGCAGAAAAGCAGGCAAGTCAATGAAAAACTCATCACATTGCCACCTCCAAGTTGCTGAGCAGCATCCATGAGGCCTTCTCTATTGCAAGGCAAATGCACACTTCAGGGACTCTTGGCACCCATGTAAGGCTGGGGTCAGACGAGCGCAGTGTTAACGTCCGTGTTGCTGCACATAAGTACGTCCGTGATAGCATACAATTGTGTTAAATGGAGCCCCACACACGAAGTACGTCCGCACAGAAGTGCGGGGGCTGACGGACGCTACAAACGGACGCAGGTTAGGCAAGAATGTAATACTGCTAGAACGGACGTGCGGAGTGCGCCACGTCCACAACGTCCGCATAGCTTTGTGTGTAAGTGATGGAGCGTGGTCAGACGGAGTGCATTTATACGTCCAGCATTTTTGACGGACAGAATGTTTTATCGTTGTAATTTATTTTCCCTGCTACATCAGTCAAAAAATACGTCAGTGAAAAAAACGGACTGTGTGGCCACTACCTTGTCATCAGTCAGAAAGTACGTTCATACTGCACAGACGCACAGTCCGTACAAAATGCGCTCGTCTGACCCTAGCCTAAAGGCTACTTTCTGCTCATCAACGACTCAATGAGGATGGCTATTCTGTAATTCATAAGGCACCACCTATCTGATACAAATTCCAGAGTGTGTTATAGGATGTAATTCTGTGTCATTAGTAAAAGTTTTTTAAGATAAAACAAACTCCTGTAGTCACCTGTAGAAAACTTTGGCTCCATCTTATCTTTGCTGCATTTATGACTAGATTTGGAGAAGGCCGCTGATGAAATTGTCCAACTTTGATGGCATCGTAGGTTTGACCAGGGTAAACAACCCAGTTCAAAATGTCAAACTCAGAATTCATGTCTCCGTTCTTATCAAATAAGATATCGTCACCCACTGTGTTTGTAAAATTTAAATTCTTTAAATATTTGCGAATCTGAAAACAAAGAAAACATCAATGAAAAAACATCTTTGAAATGGTTTTGAGCCAGTGCTATTTGGAAGTAAAATTATCAACACAAATTCTCTGATATTGAGCAGCAAATAAGTGACTGAAATGCCCAAATCATCAGATTCGGGGGGGGGGGGTTACCACATTACCACAATTACTAATCTTATCAGACCATTTCTTTCTT